>JAGFNK010000094.1:0-136957 GCA_025769875.1 Russula earlei | reverse complement strand
TATCCTTGGAACAACGGCCATTGGACTATAACAGTCGTCTAGATCTATGAGCACTAGGAGGGACATCACTGACGAAGAGAAAATCTAATCCCACTCATTTGAAAACCTCAGTTACGACACCCAAGATCACTGTTACCGAGGAAAATTTGCAGGCACACCTATTATCAACCACGGAAATCTTTCTGACACTTGGTTATACGAAGACGATAACGACGAAGTCACCACCGAACAACTTAAAGCGGCAGCCCCAGGAGCAGAAAACGTTCAAGACTTCAACCCCTATAACTACACAGGCCTCTTCCTAGACAGACCAGTCAAGTGGAGCCGTTCTAGAAGACATTGGGTTTACTATAACAATCGAGAAGTCGATTTCTCAGCCAGAACACCTCAAGAAGTTACCGCTATCCTAGGAACTGCTCAGAGCACTCGACGCAACAACTCAAGGACCTTACTACTCGTGCAATACCCAACAACCGACTCACTCATACAACTAGCAACGTACCACAAGCAAGTCCCTCAAACGCTCACTCCACTAGAAATCCAACGACAAGGTTCAGCCGCCACCTATTGTTACCGGCTACAACAACTCAGAAATCCCACCATGTCAAGCAAATCACGCCTTGTCGGAACAGCACCAGAAAACCCTTTGATGGAAAGGCTAGAATAACGCCAGCAAGGCCTTTTGGTGGGCAGCTTGTGGCCAATTATTATTAACAGCAATGGCCGACTCCTTTACAGAAGACCGAAAGCAAGAAAGTTGCCACTCTGCACTGAACCGACCACCGTTAAGTAAGGAACAACAAAAACCCGCCGGAGCGTGGGCTAGAGAACAAACCACTCAAGGCTATGGCTCGTACTGTAGCAGACTATGGGTCCATGGGAACGACTTCAAGAAAGCCTTTGCCGATCATTTTATCCCTGCAGAAGCAGAGTTGGCCTCCGCTAATACCATGCACACCTATTATCAAGGGAAGACTACCGTTTAATGATGGTATCAGAAATGGTCGCACCATGCATCACAAGCTACCACCGATGAAAAAACAAAGATGTACCCATTTAGGAAGAAACATCACCCGGCCTTACATCAGAAAATACTGGAATCACACCAACACCAACTACGCTTGCAGCCCTTGTCAAGCAGCAAGAGAATTCGACAACCTTTTCCACCTATACAACTCCACTGCTTTTCGAGGAGGACGCTCTGTGCATGCCCGAGGATTGAACACTCAAGGATCAGATAATCCATTGGAAATTAACTTGTACCAAGGAGAGCCCAATGAACGACCCTGGGAATCCAGAAGTGAAAGGAAACCCCTCACAGATGCAGAGAAAGAATTTCGACGCAAGAACAATCTCTGTTATTATTGTGGAAAGAAGAATCATATGGCAAATCAATGCAGAGCAAAGAAAGCAGCTCAAGGACACCAACGACAAGGTTCTCGCCCCCCAAACAGTCAGAGCTACAACCATCCAAGATGAAACATTGAACCTGCGCAAGAAGAACCCGTTCCTGTTGCTTCACTAACGACTTGGAGAGAGACACTTGCAGACTTGATCCTCCGCCCAAGATCTGCTCCTATGGATTTTTAATTGGACCCCCTTCTGCACCGAGGAGGGATGCGGTCCAAATCAGTACGATACAAAGAGAAATCAATTACCCCAAAGTTTTTACCAAGAATATTCGCTCCCCTTCCATTGCCTTGAAGGTTACCTTAGTAGGGAAGACAAGCGGCAAAGAAATCGGTGCAAGAGCCCTGCTCGACAGTGGAGCAGAAGGAATGATAATCCATGAACGATTTGCACAAAGACACCACCTGCACCTTCGAACTATGATCAAACCCTTGCCAGCACAAAATGTAGACAGGAACACAAAATGCCAATGGACTAATACGCTTTAGCACCATCCAAAGACTTCGCATTCAAGCGCACACAGGCGCCACTCATGATGAACAAGCAGAATTCCTTGTCACTAACATTGGAGATCACGACATTATCTTAGGAACCGATTGGCTACGACACCACAACCCAGATATTGATTGGGCAAATGATACAATCACACTGAGGAACTGCCCCCCGAACTTGCCTTACCACACACCCAAGCATAACCATTGCATCTGCATCTGGAACGCGGAATTACCAAATACAAGCACTTACTTTCCCTGAAGAAGAAGAACCCTGAGTTTACGGACATTGCTGCACTAATCTTCCCAGATACTGAAGGACCATTGAACCCATGTGTTGACGAACAAATCCACGATGCGTTTAGCCCAATAACAATCAACATAAGAGCCAAATCAACCACAGCTACCAAGTTAGCCAATGCGGAAACACCCCCTAAGACATTAGACGAACTTATCCCCACCCAATTCTTGAAATGGCGAAAGGTTTTCGATGAACAAGCTTCTCAACGCCTTCCTGCTCACCAACCATGGGACCATGCAATCAATCTAAAACCAGAGATCGCCCGACGTGATTCTGGCATTTATCGACTTACTCCCAAGGAACTACAAGCCCTAAAAGAATACTTAGATGAACATTTGAAGAGAGGTACAATCCGACCATCAAAAGCAGCTATTGCCAGCCCATTCTTCTTTGTAGAAAAGAAAGGAGGAAATCTACGACCAGTGCAAGACTACAGAGCCCTGAATACAGCAACTGTCAAAGACGCGTATCCACTACCCTTGATTCCTGAATTAATTGACAAACTCCAAGGAGCCCAATACTTTACCAAGTTTGACGTACGATGGGGATACAACAATATTCGCCTCAGAGAGGGCGATGAACACCTAGCAGCATTCAAGACACCATTAGGACTCTTCGAACCATTGATAATGACATTTGGTCTCTGCAACGCCCCAGCCACTTTCCAACGCTTTATGAACACCATCCTAGCAAAATACATCGCCACTGAATGAGTGGTTGTTTATCTAGATGATATACTAATCATGGCGCAAACCTTGAACGAACTAGACGACTGGACACATAAGGTCCTAAAAACACTCCAAGACCACGACTTATACTTAAAACCAGAGAAATGTGCTTTCCGACAAACCTCTATTAGTTACCTAGGCATCAATATCTCCCAAGGACGAATATCCATGGACCAAGACAAGTTAATAGGCATTACAAAGTGGCCTACTCCGACCAATGTTACAGACGTACAAGCATTTCTAGGATTCTGCAACTTCTATCGACGATTTATCCACCAATACTCTCGAATAGCACGGCCCTTGTTTAACTTAACAAAGAAAGAAAACCCCTTCAAATGGGAAGACGATGAAGAACAAGCATTTCAGAAGCTAATCCAAGCATTCACAACAGCCCCAATCCTCATGTTACCTAACCACACGAAACCCTTTCGACTCATCTGCGATGCAAGTGACTTTGCAGTCGGTGCAATCTTGGAACAACCCGATGAATTTAACAGATATCACCCAGTAGCCTATTTCTCGAAATCCTTGGACCCCGCACAATGAAACTACATGATCTACGATAAAGAACTCCTTGCTATCGTCTTGTCCCTTTGGCACTTCCAACACTACCTTGAAGGCGCTACACACCCCATTGATCTATGGACAGACCACAATAACTTGACATACTTCATGACAAAACAGAAACTCACGAGACGACAAGCCCGATGGGCACTCCTCCTCAGCAATTTCGACTTCACCATCACCCACCACCCAGGAACTATGAACAAAGCAGACGGTCTGTCCAGGCGGCCAGACTTTAAAGAGGGGATACAAAACGAAAATGATGGAAAGGTGCTCCTAGATGACAAATGTTTTAAAATTAGAGCAACACGCACCTCTGCTACAGAACCAATCGGCGACCAGGAACTTCGACAACAACTACGATCTAGCAAAGACTATGACCCAGAAGTATCTAACGTGTTAGCAATCATTATAAAGAATGGACCAAGGCGACTATCCAAAGGCTTACAGGACTGGAACCTTGAAGATGGACTAATACTATTCAAAGGAAAAGTCTATATCCCAAACAACGACACCCTAAGAAAGAAAATTCTAAAACTACACCACGACTCCCTTGCCACTGGGCATCCTGGCCAATGGAAAACTTATGAACTGATCAGCCGAAACTATTGGTGGCCAGGAATGCTAACTTATATCAAAAGTTATGTAGACGGTTGCGCAATTTGCCAAAGTACAAAGAACCGTCCAAAGACAGAAACACCCCTTGTACCAATTACACCAGCTGGAGAAGTATGGAAAAGCATTACTATGGACTTTATCACGGACCTACCGATTTCACAAGGCTTCGACAGCCTCCTAGTCATGGTAGATCGATTCAGTAAAGCGATAATCATTACCCCTTGCCACAAGACAATCACAGCAGACGAAACAGCGACACTAATCATGAACAACGTCTGGAGAAGAATAGGGCTCCCAACACAAATAATATCGGACAGAGGCCCTCAATTCGCAGCAAAAGTCACTCAAGAACTATGGAAAAAGTTAAATGTCAAAGTATCACTAAGCACAGCATATCACCCACAGACAGACGGAGAAACAGAACGAGTTAACCAAGAACTAGAACAATACCTACGAATATTTTGCAACCATCAAGCAGACAATTGGGCAGAACTAGTTCCCTTTATGGAATTCGCACATAATGCCAGACAACACAGTGCTACGAAACAAACCCCCGTTTGAAGTCTGGTATGGCTTTAACCTAACATTTGCTCCGCCCCTTGCCTTTACATCAAAGTTCCCTTCAATCCAAGAAAGACTATCAAGACTAAACCAACTCAGAGAAGAAGTAGCTGCCTCCCTGAACCAAGCAACAGAAATCATGAAGCAATCAGGACCTCAAACCTCCACATTTCGTTTTAAAGAAGGGGATCAAGTATGGCTGGAAGCCACGAATCTACGAACGACTCACCCAAAAGCAAAACTAGCCCCTCGACGCTATGGGCCATTCAAAGTCACCACTGCCTATCCAGTAAATGTTCGCCTCGAACTACCAAAGTCTTGGAAGATACACCCGGTTTTTCACCACTCCCTGATTAAACCTTACAAAGAAACCATTGCCCATGGTCCTAACTTTTCAAATCCGCCACCAATATTAGTCGAAGGCGAAGAACAATATGAAGTAGAGCAGATCCTAGACTCTCGGCTCTCCCCAAACCGCAAAGGAATCCAATACCTAGTTAAATGGAAAGGGTATACGGTTGCAGAAAATACTTGGGAGCCAGCATCTAACCTATCAAAAGCACAATCACTTGTTAAAGACTTCCATCGGAAATATCCGAAGGCGCTTAGAACAATTCCCACCAGGAGTAACCCCTAAACCAACAACTCTCATCATGACCTCTGTCGATGATTACCTTTATCCTTGTTACCAACAAACTTTTCAGAGAACTCCTGCGATCACATGCACTCAATCGACCACGGCTATCCCCAAAGCAATCCATAGAACAAGGGAGAACTCCTCACGAACCAACAGACTTCGACTCTTCATATGCAAACTACTCCACCTTCCAAAGAAACAAATTCCTACTGTTGCAGGAGCAACAAGTCTATAAAGAGGGGATGAATGTTACGAACCAAGGCCAAGTCCTGGCCAAGGATTGTCCTATTTTACTCAAGAAAGACCTCTCTCACTTTGCATTACCGACTCCCTTCCATTTTCTGGGCTATCCCTCCTGTGGTACAAGATATTGCTATTGCAAAGGCACTCTAACACGACCAGGCACCGGTTTCCTAATCGGGTAATCATCGCGTGGCAGCCACATGGCCACCCAGCCACCATGGACCCAAAACAGTGGCACAAACTCTTAGAAACTGTTGCATAAATCATCTGACGTCATCAAGACTCCAATGACATCATGGCTGACTGAGCGACTCCACAGTGACCTCATAGGCTCACTAAGCGCCCCACAGTGACATCATAATGATGTCATCGCTCCACAATGATCAGTAATGCGCTCAGTAAGCCTGAAACTTGACATAAGCAAGTTCATGCCTCTGAAGTCCTATTGGATGGTACCAAAGAGTCTAGAATAGTCCCAGTACTTTGTAATCGACCCTGTACACTGTATATAAGCCCCAATGAAGCATGGCAGTCATCAGACTGTCCATTTGTGATACTCTCCACTTCCTGGGTACTCCCCTGCAACTGCTCAGTCTAAAGCCTTCCCTCGTCTTCAAGGTACTCTTCAACGACCGCCTTGTTTAAAGTCCCTCGCTGCACTGGCCTCTACTCTTCGCCTCTGCCTCCTGCAACACGTACCAGTCCCCATCTGGTATCTTCTAGTCATTTGGCTCATCCTCCTGTTCAACGCCGTTTACGCCGCATACCATCTGTTCCGACCCCTGCCCACCTGCTCCTGAGTCCTTAGTGATCAGCAGTACATGTCTTGACAGCATGTGGCAGGGGCAAGGACAAGGACAAGGCAAGTGATGCTGATTGTCTTGAGCCATTGTTCTAGTTCCCAGGTGTAGAGTGGGGAACATGAGGGGATGACATCAAATGGAGAGTGTGGGAGGGAAGGAGAAGGAAAGGGAGGAGGATAGGAAGGAGGACATATAGGCAAGGGATGAGAGAAGAGGGAGATGAAAGACAAAGGGAAAGGAATACATGTGGGTGAGGGACATGTGGGAAGTGGGGGCAGGTGCAGGTCATGTGAGTTTCCTGGTCAGCAGGCTCACCTACCTTACAAGGGGCAGATGCAGGGTGAAAGGATGGATGATGTGGAGGGGCCATGGAGAGTTGTGAAGTTGACATGAGAGTTGGGGATCAATGGTTGAGATGCTGCCTCCCCATTCACCAACTTTTGTTTTGTTTCAATGTTGATCAAATTTGCCCAAAATAGCACACTTGTTGGCACTTAAATTATGTTGGTTAAATGTCACAGTGGGCTGGAAAACTACAAACTGCTCTATGATCATGGTACAATTGCTCTCAGTCCATAGGAAATATATATTGCTGATATGAGAAAAAAATGGGGAAGGATCAGTTCACTCCTTGTATCTCAATGTTAAAAATATGTGATTCACTCCTCATAATGTAGCTTCTGCTGATGTTGACCTCAACCACAAATCAGGAAAAAATCATAGGAATGTTCCTAATACTTATAACCTCTCAGATCATCAATTTGAAGAAGATCAGAAATGTTGTGGGGCTTAGAAAGTGTTATCAGTATGGTGGTGAAACACTAGTACCCGTGGTGAAACACTCAGTGTAAGCAATAGTACATCAGCAAAATCACAAGAAACTTTTTGACTTTTTTGACTTTTTAGCTTTATTGGGAGTATTTCTAAAGTTGAAAGTTCATAAAGTAGTAAAGCACCATTCAAGCCTCCATAAAGCCAGAAATGGTAGTAAAGTTTGTAAAGTCTGTTAAAGTCCCTGATATGTCCCAAACCAACATTGGACAGAGAGGGCTCTTAACTTTAGCAATAACATTTTTTCATGCATTAGAGTGGAAATTGGTTGATAGCTGTTACGGCGTTGCGGCCGTAAGAGCATTAGCTCAGAGTTCAGTGGGGCCAAGTCCCTGTGACTTGGTTCAAGGGTTCAGTGGGGCTGGCTCAAAGAGACCGGATCGAAGGTTTAGCGTCTTAAGGCTGAGTCAGACAATGACTCAGTCTGCAGACAGAGTTGATCTTCTGGTTTTTGCAGAAGAGGAGGACGATGAGAGAGACGCAGAGGAGGAAGAGGAACACAAGGGTTCCTTGAGGTGTGCTCAGGTCAAGCCAGATGAAAGCCAGCACAACACAAGTTGTGATTGAGAGACAGTACAGGGCAAAGGGATGTGAGGAAATGGGACAAAGCTAAGCTTGGGGCATTCCCCAGCTTCTACAGGCGCTTAAATACTGTATGTAGCAAGGCTGTACAGTACTATATGCAGAACAATAGATAAAATGTGAGCCAATAGCAGAAGTAACTCAACAAGGGATGAAACACAATAAGTGAAACACAATAAGTGGCCATCAGCATCAAGGGATGAAATGATAACCAAGGGGATGAGGGTGACAAGAGAATAATAACAAAAGAAATTATGGACGGACTGACAAGGGGGTAGATCACAACATCATGCCCCCCTCACACTTAGTTCTCCAAACTAATCGGTCTCAGGACCTGACTCACAGAGCTCATCGCCTTCAACTTCTGGCCACGCACTTTGGGACCCTATTGCCCTGGGGCAGAAACCCCTGTAACTCCGGTGGGTCCTCCTGAGAATGCAATCCACCTGTCTGCTGCAGTTGGTGTGGGGTCTGTTGCAGTCCTTATTCCAGTGCCCTCTGGTGCTGCAATGTTTGCAAACATGTTGTCGTTTCTGGAGTTGGTGATGCTGCGCCTTGGTCATATGCGCGGGGGTAAGAGGGGTGTTGGGAGTGCTAGCGTCATTGGAATACATCTGAGGGAAGTGAGAGGGTGCACCCATGGGGGCATCATTTTGAGACTGGTCGACGACGCGAGGAAGGTATTCAAGGGGGGGAGTTAAGGAGAGAGGGGGACGAGTGGGTAGTGGAGGGGAGGGAGGAGAGGATGGTTCTTTCAACTTCTCAATTCTGTCGTAGTTCCCTACCAGGTGAGTAATATGGTCCAGTGCTACAAGTGAGGCCTCCGTCAGTCATGAGGTTGTCGAGCTGGTGATGGACTCGGACGGAAGTGTTGTTAGCACGGAGACGACTGCGGATGGTGGCGGTTTCTTTGGTGTGAGACTGAATCTTGTGAAGTCAATCAGCAAGTTGTCCTTGAAGGACGCTTAAGGCTCCTTGGATGGAGGCACGCTTGCCCTCCAAGACTTTTAACTGAAAAGAGGCGGTGCGGAGGCGGTAAACATCAGCAAGGGCACCAGGGTCATGGAGGTTTTCGAGAGCCTGAGCAACACCAAAGTGGAAAGGGTGGTCCTCAATTAAGAGGTGGAGGTCAGAGGCAGTTGTGGCAGGATGGGGGGCAGAGACGACAGGTCGGGCTATGAGCTTTTCTCTGTAAGCAGGTTCTCCTTGACCCATAGTTCCTAGAAGCATGGGCTCATCATTATACAAAGCAATGTGTAAGTATGGTAATAGGTGTTGTCGCCCATTGAAGTTAACAGTAAAAAGGGGGAATATGTGTATAGGGTTCATAAACAAACCAAGGTGGACCAGGGTGAGTGGGGTCTGCTTTGGTTGGGGTTGGTGAGGGCATCCCTTCTTGAATGGCTAGGGGGTTGAGGGTGGCGGCAAGGTCTTGAAGTTCTGCTTCGTCAGGGATAACGAACGTACGTTGGTCGATGATGTGTTGTATAACCTCAGGTGAGAGAGGTTCTTGTTTAATAGTGGGGGAAGGGGTAAGGACGGGTAAGGGAGATGAAGAGGGGGCTGGGGAGGACATGGGAGTGTTATAAGCAGAAGTAGCATGTTCGTGGTGCCAGGCTGACCACTTGGAAGGAGTGGGGGTATTTATGGGGACTGAGCGTACAATATGGTTCCATACCAAATCTGCAAGTACTGCTCTTTGTATGGATAAATGGAACTCGGAAAAATGGGGGTCCATCATGAGAAGTTGAAAGCTGCAGAAGTCACCAGGAGAGAGAATTCCAGAAAAGAGTTGTTCTCTGGTGGCTAAATTAAAAATGGTATATCCACGGTCGGGGATAGCGGGGTCATTAACTGAATAAGAGGGGGGGTTACGTGAGCTAATTCGGGGGAGTAATGTACATTGTTGTATTGTAAGTGTTTGGAATTGGTGTTCTAAGTCTCCCAGACTTTCGTCTGAGTGATAGGATTCTGCAGGGTCAGAGTTAGTGGTAGACATAGTGCGGAGTTTGGTGGGTTGTTGTAGGTGAAACATGGTGATGGCATCTTGAGCATTTTTAAGGTTCAAGAGAGGTTCCCAGGTGTCTTCTGCTGTGGAATACCCTTTCCACCGGACCCTATATTGGAGTCTGTTCCTATGGAGATGTTGGGCGGTAATCTTCTCGACCTCATATTCTCCCGAGAGAAGGTCAGGTGGTGGTTCAGGGAAGTTTGGTCCATGTTCAGCTGTTTCTGTGACTGGAGATAAGAGGGAGGCATGAAATACGTTGTGGATGTTCCATCGGGGGGGTAGTTGGAGCTGGTAAGCGACGTGGGAGATTCGCTTGATGATAGTAAAAGGGCCGAACCGTTTGGGGCGGAACTGATGGGGAGTTTTTAAGTTAATGCCTTCCAGCCAAACCTTCTGTCCTTCTTCGAAACCTTTGAACTTGGTTTCCTTGATCCAGTTGTTTTGTGCTCTTTTCATTGCTTCTTGTGCCGACTCCCTCATGTCTTTCAACGCCTGGAGTCGCTCTTGGATCCCAGGAAATTTAGATTTGAGCTGGGTGCCAAGTCCTTGTGGGTTAAAGCCCATGAGGAGTTCATACGTGGTTTTCTTGGTGGTGGTGGACTTATGGGCATTGAAATGGTACTGAGCTATGGGGAGCCAGTGCGCCCACTCTTCTTGTTTTTCTCCCTTGTAAATGCCGAGATACATTTCTAGAGTTTGATTGGTTCGTTCAGATTGTCCATCGGTTTGGGGGTGATAGGCGGTGCTCAGGTTCTGGTTGATCCTTAGAATCTGAGAGACTTCTCTGAACAGGTCGGAGGTAAATCAAGGGTCACGATCGGAAATGATTTTGGAAGGGACCCCGGTCCAAGGGAAGACATGTTGTAAGAACAATTTGGCCATCGCCAGGGTCCCCATATCTTTACTGTTACGAACCAAGGCCAAGTCCTGGCCGAAGATTGTCCTATTTTACTCAAGAAAAACCTCTCTCACTTTGCATTGCCGACTCCCTTCCATTTTCTGGGCTATCCCTCCTGCGGTACAAGATATTGCTATTGCAAAGGCACTATAACACGACCAGGCACCAGTTTCCTAATCGGGTAATCATCGCGTGGCAGCCACATGGCCACTCAGCCACCACAGACCCGAAACAGTGGCACAAACTCTTAGAAACTGTTGCATAAATCATCTGATGTCATCAAGGCTCCAATGACATCATGGCTGACTGAGCGACTCCACAGTGACCTCATAGGCTCACTAAGCGCTCCACAGTGACATCATAATGATGTCATCGCTCCACAATGATCAGTAATGCGCTCAGTAAGCCTGAAAGCTGACACAAGCAAGTTTATGCCTCTGTAGTCCTATTGGATGGTACCAAAGAGTCTAGAATAGTCCCAGTGCTTTGTAATCGACCCTGTACACTGTATATAAGCCCCAATGAAGCATGGCAGTCGTTAGACTGTCCATTTGTGATACTCTCCTCTTCCTGGGTACTCCCCTGCGACTGCTCAGTCTAAAGCCTTCCCTCGTCTTCAAGGTACTCTTCAACGACCGCCTTGTTTAAAGTCCCTCGCTGCACTGGCCTCTACTCTTCGCCTCTGCCTCCTGCAACACATACCAGTCCCCATCTGGTATCTTCTAGTCGTTTGGCTCGTCCTCCTGTTCAACTGCTGTTTACGCCGCGTACCATCTGTTCCGACCCCTGCCCACCTGCTCCTGAGTCCTTAGTGATCAGCAGTACGTGTCTTGACATTTACGACATGGTATGAATATTGCCACTTTGGTAGAGTCCTGGTCGGTGATGGTCATAATAGTGTTGTATTCCTCTGATAACGGAAGGTCAACAATCCAGTCGATCGCTATGGTTTGAAATGGTTTCTGAAACTCAGGGGGGATCAGGGTAAATTGGGGGGTGAGTTGGGTGTGTGGAAGATTTGTTGGCTTGACAGATGGCACAGCCTCGAATGTAGTCCCTGATGAAGTAGGCCATTTTTGGCCACCAGAAGGATTCTTGAATTGAATATAGGGTTCAGGCATTTCCTGTGTGTCCACCAAGGATACTGTCATGGTAGGTATGCAAACTTTTCCGTAAGAGGGGTTCTTGATATGGTACCACCAACTTTCCATCTTTGAATAGTGCATCTTCTTCCTCTTGAAGACTGTGTTTGACCTTCCACATGAGGAGATCTGACCTTCGCTTTCTTTGTTCGGTTAGTACTTGCTCATAGAGGTCCTCAGTGTGAAGCATGCGAATAAAAAGTTTGTCAGGTAGTGCCGTGATGCTCTGGTTATCTCCCGACCCATCATTGTGGTCAGGTCGTCGTGAGAGATCATCTGCGTGATTGGAGATTCTGGGTTTGTGGTGGATTTCGATGTGGTAATCTGCTGAGAGTTGAGATGTATCTGGCAATTCTTCGGTTGATCTTGTGGGGGAGCCGATAGTGAGCCAAGTTAGCGTGGTCTGTAAAAATCTTGATGGGATGTTTAGTCCCGACTAATAGGTATCGCCCATGTTGGAGTGCGAGGATCAGAGCCAGGAACTCCCTATCCCAAACCGGGTAGTTCCTTTCTGCTTCATTGAACGCATGTGACATATTCTGTCACGGTAACTAGCCGTGTCAGTTCACAAGCAGAAAGCAAGTCGATAATAGAGATGTGTTCAAGAAACGGGCTGGTTCCCGTGTATAGTGAGTAAGGATCCCTGCAGCGGTCGAAGTGTTTTATGCTAAACAGGTTATGGCCAATAGACCCTTCCTAGTACGACTCGGTCCATTGAGAAGTTAGGGTAAGTTTGTAATGGGATAGACTAGGGCTGGTTCCACTAGCTATATGCGTTCAAGTCCGTCGGGACCTTGAACAATGCAGAGAGAGTAGAGGAAGGTAGGTCTTAAAGGAGGAGAGCTCTTCTCAGGAGAGTGAAGAGAGACTCTTAGGGAAGGAAGGGAAAGGCGAAGAGTAGATGGTGGATGGTGTGTTGAGAGTTGATGAAATGGAGAGGTAGTTGTGGGTTAAGTTTGTGAGAGTGAATTGGGTTGCAGGCGAATATGTTTGGACAAGAGTAGGTTGGATTCTACAAGAGACCAAGCTTAGGGCTTTGGTCACAAAGTACTGAGCTTATATATACAGGAGAAGCACAGCAATAGCTGCGCTTTGACTGTGCTACTAGTATAGTAGGAGTCATAATAAGTAGGAGTCATAGGAATGAGGCCACAAATGAGTCAGAACCAAGTAACTGTGCTGCACAGTAGGTGCGCAGCATTGCACAGTCGAAACTAAGAAGTGAACATAAATGGAAAGAGAACCAAACAAAGGGAAAGTAACAGCAATCCAGTGTTACCTGGACGTGTATGGATCACATGATAACACAGAAAGGATCACAAGACGTAAGAGATCACAAGACCAGTAAGTAAAGGGACGTACGCGAGCAAGCAGTCCGTAGCAAAAGGTAAGAAGTAAACATAAAAGGAAAATGGTGTAACATATTCCCAATCATTTTCCTTTTTCCTCTCTGGTCCTTTTGGAAGAGGATCGCTCCAGTGGCAGATTGTGAAGCGTCAGTTTCTAATTCATATGGGAGGTCGGGGTTGGCAGTGTACAGTTCAGGGTCATCGCAGACTGCCGATATCAAGGTTTCTAGGGCTGTGGTTGCTTCTGGGGTCCAGAGGAAGGGGGTTCCTTTCTTGATTGTGGAAAAAATGGGGTGAGCTATCTTTGCGAAGTCTCGGATAAATGGTCGTTGGTAATTGAGGGCGCCCATGATCTGTTGTACCTGTTTCAGATTATTGGGGGGTCTCGGCCAGTTCTTGAGACCATCCATTTTGACTGGGTTGATTTTGAGGGTTCCTTGGTTGATTCGGAAACCCAAGAAATCAATTTCGTGTTGTTCAAAGGCGCATTTTGAGGCTTTCAGGAAATAGGAGTCTCTTTCGAGTAGGTCAAGGAACCTGTGTGTGATTTGTTGATGTAGGAGCTCTTCTCCCACACCTGTGGCTATTGCTACATCGTCTAGGTAGTTGCAGGTATTCTCTGGATATTTTAGAAGCCAGGGTCGGAGGGTATGGTTCATTGCTCGTTGAAAGGCGGCTGGGGCATTGGTAAAGCCTGAAGCCCATTACCATGGGGATGAAGGTGCCAAATTGAGTTTTAAAGGCGCCTTTGTGTCGGTCTTCAGGGTGGATCAAAATGTTATTGTAGCCAGCTCGGACGTCGAATTTACTGAAGGTGGTTTTGCCCCTTAGTTGGTGCAATTGTTCTTCCATGTTTGGTAAGGTGTGGTAGTCAGGGACTGTGGCGTTATTGAGTTTTCGGTAGTCGACTACCATTCGTGGAGCAGTGCCATCCTTTTTTTGAACAAAGAAGACAGGGGATACGAAATCCAAAATGCCATCTTTGATGAAACCCTTGGCTAGGTCCTCTTGTATTTGTCTTGATAACTCTTGTTTCTCATTCTGGGGGAGTGGGTAAGTTCAGCAATTAAGGAACTTGGGGGTGCTCAGGTTTCAGGGTGATTCTAAAGTCGAGTTCTCCCCGACTGGGTGGGAGTCGTTTGGCTGCTTCTTCTGAAAAGACCTTCTGATGTTGTCAATATTCAGGGGGAATGACAGTTGTCCTGATTTGTGCAATCCGTATTCTTGGTGATTTAGTTAGGGGTACAGGAGTGAGAAGGACTCCTAGGTGGTTTTTTAGGTGACCAGTGCTCCAGTTGACAAGGGGGTTTAACGCCTTTAGGAAGGGATAGCCGAGGATCATTCTATCTTCTCCCAAGTTTGTGACATAAAATGTGAGAAGTCGTGTGGTGGGGCCATGACGTACAGCCATATGAGCATAATGGGTTAGTGCTCCTCCTTGGTTACTGGTGCCATCCACATTGATGATGGGTCTGGGGGTTCTGAGAGTTCGAAGTGGAATTTGTAATTTTTCCACAATTCCTTGGCTAATGAAGTTTTCTGTTGCTCTGCTGTCTAGGAGCGCTTGGCCAGTCTTTCCATTTGTTGTGATCATAAAGGGAACTTTCATTGAGTTTTCCTTATGTTGGACAATGGTATCTATTTGGGCCTTAGTACTGACTGTTGTACCTTGGCCTAGAGAAAATCCTCTTTGAGGATGAGGTCCCAAAGTTTGGCTCTATCCTCTGCTGGTAAAGTTTTCATATGAGCCACCATAGTGGAGGCTTCTTCCTCCTTTGGTGGTTCTGGGGTTGGTTCAGTAGTATGTGCCTTGGAGGTAGTGGGGGCAATATTTTTGGGGCACTCCCAGCTAAGGTGGCCTTTCTCTCAGCAGCGGAAGCAACGTCCTTCTTTTGCCAATTGTTTCCTTTCTTCTTCAGTGAGCTTCTTGAAGTTGGACTTGGCAGCGTCCACTTGCATTCGATCAGGATGATGGGACCTGTGTTCCGAGGGGGAGTGTGCAGTCTTCCCTTTGAGCTTTTCTCTGATGGTGATGAAACGTCGATGCTGTCTTCTGGCCTCCTCCTTCCATTCTTGAAGAGTGGTGGGCCAGACGTCCCTGTTTAAGATCGCGTGGTAAAGTCCAACTTTCAGGCCATTTTTGAAACTTTCAATGGCAATGACGTCCGTTTCTGGCCATCCTGTTTTGTTTAGGAGTTGTTCGAAGGTGGAGATGTAATCGTCTAGGGACTCCTTCATCGTGTGTTTGGCAAGAGCTGCTTGGGCATCTTCTTTCTCTGCAGTGTTGGTGAACTTGAATGTAAAGTCTGTGACAAAGTCGTTCCATAATGCTTCGCTCATTCTGTTAATGGGGTTTTGAGCCCTGTTTACTTTATCCCTGAGTGCAGTTGCCTGTGAGTTGACCCATTCTTCGACCTTTTCTCCTTGAATATAGGAGAGGGCTAGCATTGTTCGTTTGAAAGGGGAATCCATAACTGCTTTATCATCATTGAGGCCCCAGTACAAATTAAATTCCATGATGAATCATTTTGTTTTGTTCCTTTCCCCTGTGAAGGCAGTGGGTTCTTTACCACTGAGGGATCCATTAGTGCCTTGTGGTGCTGGAGCTGCTGCTTGGGGGGGTGGAACGATGGCTGGGGGGGGTTGTACAGCGGCTTGGGGTTGAGCTGCCATAATGGGTTCAGGGGGGTTCTGTGGTTCAAGTTCTAGGGTTTCAATAGGTTCCTGGTTTCCAAGGGGGTCCTCTGGTTCTAAAGCAGGGGATTCAAAGGGTGTCTGAGTTTCAACAGTGTTTTCTGGTTCAGGGGGGTTGCCTTCTGTAGAAGAGGCTTCTGATGCTGATGGTGGTTCGTAGAGAGGGTCGTTTTCCCTCCAGTAGCCTAATCCAAGGCTGTTTCTGAGGAGTTCTAGGTCTAGGTGAGTGTAGAGTTGTCCACTTCTAAGTCGTAGTTGGAACCAACGATTGTTGATGAATTCGACTGGTAGTTCTTCATTGTTTTTGACGGTGACGTAGCAAAGGAAGGTGTGAAAACTGTCCCAAGTGGCAGTTCCTACAACGTGTTTGGGATGGTCTGGGGATGGTCTGGGTTGGACACGGACCCAACGGTTCGATGGTAGTTCAAGGTTGATCTCCAGAATGGAGTAAAAGAAGCTTAGCTTGTGTTACGGCGTCGCGGCCATAAGAGCATTAGCTCAGAGTTCAGTGGGGCCAAGTCCCTGTGACTTGGTTCAAGGGTTCAGTGGGGCCGGCTCAAAGAGACCAGATCGAAGGTTTAGCGTCTCAAGGCTGAGTCAGACAATGACTCAGTCTGCAGACAGAGTTGATCTTCTGGTTTTTGCAGAAGAGGAGGATGATGAGAGAGAGGCAGAGGAGGAAGAGGAACACAAGGGTTCCTTGAGGTGTGCTCAGGTCAAGCCAGATGAAAGCCAGCACAACACAAGTTGTGATTGAGAGACAGTACAGGGCAAAGGGATGCAACAGGAAATGGGACAAAGCTAAGCTTGGGGCATTCCCCAGCTTCTACAGGCGCTTAAATACTGTATGTAGCGAGGCTGTACAGTACTATATGCAGAACAATAGATAAAATGTGAGCCAATAGCAGAAGTAACTCAACAAGGGATGAAACACAATAAGTGAAACACAATAAGTGGCCATCAGCATCAAGGGATGAAACGATAACCAAGGGGACGAGGGTGACAAGAGAATAATAACAAAAGGAATTATGGACAGACTGACAAGGGGGTAGATCACAACAATAGCCCTAAGGCTGGCTGATGTGACTTTCCAACTTTTGAGAACTTTGTAGAACTTATGCAGCTTTCTCAACTTTCTTGGCTATATAGTTGATATTTGGCTCACAACTTTCTAAAATTAGGGTCAGTCCAAGCGGACCATTGACTTTTCAACTTTTTTGACTCTATAAAGACTTTATAAAGCTAAAAAATATTTATGTGTTTTTCCTGATGTATTACCTGCATTTGAAAACAATTGTGGAGTCAATGGGAATTGCCTTGAGGAGCCAAGTTGGTGGGCCACTTGCCTTTTCTGGAGCGTGACACTTTTTGCGAAAAGACGTCAACTCTTACCCGTACCCGTGTCACACGCTACACTCTTGTGAGTCGTTGCCCACACCCGCCGCCATACAGTCAGTAATGCCCGTGAACGCCGTAGTTGAGAATATATTCGGAACCATGGGTTACTGTAATCCACAGCCCCACATCCCGTAACTGACTTGTCCCCCCTCAAAACAGGTGCGATCTTCTGGACCATCCAGCTCGTCCCGCAGCTCGTCAAGAGCTGGCGCAGCAAGTCCACTAGAGGTCTCTCACCCTATCTCGTGTAAGCTGCACTCCCACATCTTCTTCTTCTCCCCTCTTTCGGGCAACCACGTGACGCGCCGCTGAGAAGACAACCCTTGCCACAGCTTTCTCTGGGGCGTCGCCTCGCTCCCTCTCGGCGTCTACGTCATCCTGCAGGACTTGAACGTGCCCTTGATCGTGCAGCCGCAGCTCCTGGGCCTCTTCTCGCTGCTCTCGTGGGGCCAGTGCATGTACTACGGCGCGGGGCGCTCACGCGCGTGGTGCACTGCCGTGCTCGGTGCCACGCTGGCGCTTTGGGGCACGCTCGAGGCGGCGCTGGTGTTTGCTCTCCGCGTGCGTTGACTTCTCCTTTCACGTCACCCCTTCTTCCCGCGTGCTGACTGACTGTGGATGGTGGGTGTGCGCGGCGGGCGGGGGTTGGCTTAGCCGTCGTACAGGCGCAGCACGCACGCGGGCAAAGCGGGCGTGCGCTTCTTCGGGGTCCTGAGTTCAGCCCTGCTCTCCGTCGCTCTCCTGTGAGCGTCCGTCGACGAGTTGTTCCCCGCCTTCCCCCCCCCGTTCGGCTGACCAAACTCTAACGCCTCTTTCTTTCTCGGTCCCGTTCTGTCGGCCGAGAGACCGCAATACTACGAGATCTACAAACATGGCGCGGTCATAGGGATCTCGCTCCCGTTCATGGCCATTGACCTCCTCGGTGGCGTCTTTTCGATCCTCTCGCTCGTCTTCAAGCGCCAGGTCGACGCCCTCGCGGCCGTCGCATATGCACTCGTCGTGGTCCGCCATCGCGCTACCTACCATGTGACATTTCTCGCTGACGGGGTTTTTGCCTGGTGTGACTCGGATAGGTCATGGACGGCCTCGTGCTCGTGTTGGCTCTGATCCTTAATCCACGCTCCGAGAATGATGGGGAACTGAGGTCACGCGACGGTGTTGGTGGTGCTGATGGTGGCACAGCAAGGGCAGTCGCGCCTGAACCTGGCGTCCAGGACAGCATGGAGAAGGATCCCGTAGTAGTAGGGGACCCTCGAATACGAATCTCAGTATGAACCGTGAGCTAGCCCATGGTGTCTTAACGCTTTTAAGCTGTCATGAAAGACATTGTCCTTTGCGGTTAATATAATCGTTGTAACTTGATAATTACCTGTGCGATCGCCCTGTGACGCTGTGCACATGTCGTTCGTGACGAACAACATTGATTGACTTTGGTACAGATAGACCACCAGATGACTCATAAGATGAGAAGGAAGCGCATGTGAGAATCTAAAAGACCCCATGTGATGGGACAAGCACGCCGCTCTCAAATCGCAGCTCCCCCAAGGTAGTCATGTCGATACTATGCGCGGACGCGACTCGTCCCAGTGCCGACGCTGTTCATCTCGTCTTCCTCACCCTCGCTCGGCCCTGCGCTACTGCCCCTGGCTATACTACTCGAGGGTGGCTCCTGCCAGTGAGCCGCCGGCAAGCATGCTCCTACGTGTACGTCGAGGGCGCCGAGGCGGTGGTGCGCTGACAAAGTCTGCGAAAGATCCCACGCTCCCTGGGCCGACTGTCACCGCCGCGTACGGTACTCAGAGTTCGAGCGTGTGAACCTTAGGTAAGCACATGTCCAACGTGGCTTTGAGCGAGAGAGAGAGAGAGAGAGAGATGAAATGCGATATATTGTTCATGGGGAGAGTACAACAAAAGATTCGACTTGCCCTCTCTTAGGCATAGGGCAGGTCTTTATATACACTTATCAAGCAGCCTCGTGTCTCCCTTGCTACTGTGCTGCGGCACCACATCAAAGCTCAAACGGCCAAACCATGTGACTGTTGCGACTTCCCATGCAACGTGGGGCACGGACGGGGCTGCCGGTGTCATCACCCTCATCAAGATTGGGACGTCCCAGACCATGGTTGCGCCATCCAGCCAGGGAGATGTGGCGCACATAAGGGGTGCCATCCCATGACATGCGAATGTGAGAGATGTGGTCGGGGAGTCGCGTGGCCTCGAGTCAGTAGCACGCGCGATTTTGGGATTCTCATGCCGTCCTAAGTTCGGCCTCCTTTTGAGCGATGTCAGCTTGGAGGGCGGCGATATGCTCATCCCAGCCCCTGTATCGCTGGATGTTGGCGGCCAGTCCCCAGTCATTGGCCTTGCTGGCCTCCTCGAGTAACCAGTGGAAGGTGGGGGAGTTGGCCCCCATCTGCTTAAGGAGCCAAGCGGGGAGGACATCAATGGGGCCGATTGTCACCGACTGGGAGCAGTGTCGCTGACAAATCGTTTCACGCACAGAGATGTGCGCACTGAGTCGAATGAGACAACAAGTTCTCGTGAGAATCGGGGATCTCGGTGACAACACAGCGAAGGCTAGTGTGTACTGTGGAGTGGAGAGACAACAGATAAGTCTTCGCGTTTGAAGACTTAGAGGATAGAAGAAGTTTCCGAGTCGATTGCTTGATTCCCTGCAAGCCTACAGTCCCGAAGCTAGAATCCAGTGATATTCACAAGAGAACAAGCTTAAGGCTTGTTCTCTCTTACTGACAGGTTTATATAGACAGTATTGTCCTATATCAAATAGTGACCATGAGGTAGTAGTGAGGCGATCGAGACTGGAACACGTTGGAAAGTAGTGGTACATGCGAGGCAGAATGAGTCATAAGGACAGCGCGGGAATCGTGAGGTCTGTCCGGGTAGGCTTGTCCGGTTGCCTGTCCGGTCCGATGGGCCGGTACTTGTGACATCACCCCCTTGTTAGCGTCTAAGCAACATAGGGGAGAATGGTGGAGTGGCAGCGATGGAGGTGGAAATGGATTTGGTCGCGAGGGACTCGACACATCCTGTCAGTTTTGCATCATCGATGGGGGTTCCTGCAACGGTCGGCCATGTGTCCGTGGCGATTGCAGAGAATACAGACAGCCAGTTTGGGGCACTCGAAGGTGTCATGTCCCCTGTCATGACACCAGGCACATTTGTCGGAGAGTCGGGGGGAGAATTGGTACCAAGGATCTAGGAGGGCTTCTTTGGCGTCCCGATGTTGTTGTTCGGAGAGCTGAGGCATGGTCCCAAACAAGACCCATGGTTCGAGGCGAGCTTTGGCATTGGCTTTGGCTAGTTTGATCTCCGAGTCCCTTATCTCCCAGATCATGTCATGGTATCTTTCGCGCGCTGTGACGAGGGAGTTTGCCATTTGTTGTGTCTTTTTTATGGCAAATCGATAGCGGCATACCTCAGCCTCTAAGGATAGGTCTTGTTCAAACCTAAGTGCCTCGTTTATAGCGGCGGTGTGTCTGAGACCTTCCTTGAACGTAAAGGCATCTTTTTGTGTGAGGAGGGGGCGAGGGTAAGGGTCGGCGTGAGCTCGAATAGGAATACGATGAGTGGGGCACCCAGGGCCGTAAGTGGCTAACAAAGAAGGGAAACCACAAGTAAGATCAGGGAGGACAAAGCGGGGAGGTAGTGTGTCGTCTTCATTGCCTGGGTCTGGTATCAGCAGGTCCAGTCCGAGATCTCCTTCTTCCCATCCTTCTCTGAGTTGTTCTAATTCTGAAGGTTGGACATTGTTAGTAGGTGGCTCGTAGACGGGAGGTGGTGTCCTTTCGAGGTTTGTCAGAGTGAAATTTTCATTGAGCAGGATGATGGTGTGAGTTTGCTCGCTGATGGGAGTGTCGGTGCGTGGGGGAATTGGGATGGGGTCAGGTGAAGGGGAGCGAACGTGGTAGGAAGGGCTGCGAGTTCTGATGGGCGAGTTTGTCCCTAGTGTGGGAGATCAATTGCCGAAGGCACGTAGTATAGTGGTGAGGGAATCGTCTTCCCATAGTTCGCGTGCTTGTACGATCATTGCGGCGTGCTGTGCAGGCACATCGAATAAGTATCCTGGTATTGATGGTGGCTGCTGTCGAGGGAGATGGCTCTCTGGACAGCGGCAGATGGATGAGTGTAGGGGAGTAAGGAGGGGTAGGTACGAGGGTGGCAGTGGAAGCAGTGGGAGAGTTCTGGGTGGAAGACATGTCTGTTGTGTTTGGGGGGGTAGAGCGGTAAGGAATAGTCGTTTGCGGATGGTGTTTTTATATCTGGGGTCGTCCAGCCGAAGCGGAGTAATATTCTTTTAGAAGTTCTGGGGCGTTGAGGTCATGGTGGTCGACCCATGAGTCATCTGATGTAGGGTATCCTTTCCAATGTACGAGATATTGAAGTTTACGTGTTCATCCAAATCTTCTTGTGTCTAGAATCGCTTCGATTTTCGTATTCTTCCTCGTTTTCAACGGTCGGTGGAGGTTGTGTAAACGGCGTGCCGTATTCCTCCATCTCCTTATAAGGGAGAAGTAGGTTGACATGGAAGACGTCATGTATCTTCATTGACGGCAGGAAGTTGTAGCTGATATGCGACTTTGGAAATTCTTTTCATGATAGGAAATGGGCCATATCTTTTGGGCATAAGCTTGCGTGTTCCTCGTGTTTTGAGGTTTTTTGCTTCTAGCCATACGAGGGTTCCTTCTTCCATTTCCTTGATGTCAGGTTTTAGGGGTTGTTGTTTGCGTTCTAGAAGTTGTTGAGCATCTTGTCTTGCTTCTTCTAGTAGTTTTAGATGATCGGTGGATGAAGGCACGTTGTTGTCTTTCAGGTCGATGTTGATTTGGGGTTTGAACCCCATGAGGAGTTCGTGTGGTGATCTTCTTGACGTTTCGTGTCTCCATGAGTTGTGTGCATATTCTGCTAAGGGGAGCATTTTTGCCCAAGAGTGAGGATGTGTCGTGGTCCAGGGTCTCAAGTATTGTTCTAGCCAAGCATTCATCTGTTCTGTTTGTCCATCCGTTTGGGGGTGGAATGCGGTAGACATGTTTTGTTTGATGCCTAGATTTTTACATAAGGCTTTGGAGAAGTTTGATGTAAATTGAGGGTCTCTGTCAGAGATGATTCTTTTGGGGATGCCAAACCAGGGCATGAGGTGTTTCAGATACTCGTGTGCGACACCTGTTCCATCAATCGTTTTGTTGCATGGGATGAATTTTGTCCCTTTGGAGCATCCTTGATCGACTATGGTAAGGACACTATCAAATCCTTCTGATTTGGGTAGATCGGTGATGAGGTCCATCAATACGTATTGAAAGGGGCCTTGTTCAATGTGTGTGTCGAGTGGAAAGGTCGTGGCTTTCTTTCTGGGTATATTGGTTTTAGACTCTTGACATTTGGCGCAACCTTTGACATATTGTTCTACGAATTGTCATAGTTTAGGTCCTTCGTAATGTTGTTTGACTAAATCCCAGGTGTTGGCTATTCCTGGGTGTCCTGCGAAAGGGGTATCGTGGAATAGTCTTAAGATTTCTCGTCGTTTGTCGGGTTTATCTGGTAGGTAGGTTTTTTGTGCGAGGATTTCGGGTGGTAGTAATGTGGTTTTTTGTTCTTCTACCCCCTTGTTAAGGTCTTTACGACGAGAAAGTGCATCAGCAATTGTATGTGTATGTCCAGGGACATGTTCCATGGTGATGTTGAAATCTTGCATATATTGCATCCATCTGGCTTGTCGTCCTGTTAATTTCTGTGGTTCTTTGAAGTAGGTGAGGTTTTTGTGGTCTGTCCTTATTCTAACCAGTTTATCAGCTCCTAGGAAAAATGGTTGTCCGCTTTTTAATCCGAATATTACTGCTGCTAGTTCTTTGTCGTGTGCATCGTAGTTCCTTTCTGCATCCAATAGTGTTCTAGAATAATATGCGTTGGGATGTAAACCGTCTTCGTATTCTTGGGATATGACTGCTCCTATTGCGAATCCTGATGCGTCAGTATCTAGGATAAATTGTTTTGTCCATTCCGGAGTGCGGAGTACTGGGTAAGATACGCAAGTTTCTTTTAGGATTTGAAAGGCTCGATCTTCCTTTGTCATCCATTCCCATTGTTTGTTTTTCTTTGTCAAGTTGTTTAGCGGTCTGGCTTTAATGGAGAAGTTGGGTATAAAATTTCGATAAAAGTTGCAGAATCCTAAGAAGCTTCTGACTTCTTTTAGTGTTGTCGGGGTTGGCCAGTCTTGAATTCCTTTAACTTTGACAGGGTCCATGGTTATTTTTCCTTCTCCTATGATTACTCCAAGGTATTCCACCTTTCTTTTGTGGAATTGACATTTTTCTGGCTTGAGGTAGAGATCATGTTGCTTCAATTTGGATAGTATGTGGTTGACCTTGGACGTGTGTTCCGTCTCATCATTCTTTGTGGCAATAATGATGTCATCCATGTAGATTTTTAGCCATCCTTGTGCGAGTTCTTCTTGAAAAATGTCGTCCATCATAGTTTGAAAGGTGGCTGGGGAGTTTGTTAGTCCAAAGAACATTACCGTAGGTTCAAACAGTCCATTGCTAGTTTTGAAGGCAGCTTTCCATTTGTCTCCTTCTTTGATTCGAATATTGTTGTAGCCCCATCTGACGTCGAATTTGGTAAAAAGTTCTTTTCCCGCTAAGGCGTGAATAAGCTCTGGGATTAAGGGCAGCAGATATACATTGGGTATTGTCCACTTGTTTAAATTTCTGTAGTCTTGTACTGGTCGAAATTTGCCATCTTTTTTCTTTATAAGAAAGAATCCACTGGCATATGGTGAATTGGATCTCCTTATTCTTTTAAGTCGTAAGTTCTGTTCAAGGAATTTTCCTTGTTCTTCCTTTTCTTTAGGTGAAAGGGGGTATACTCTGCAGTTAATCGTTGTTGGGGCGTCTGATTTCAGGTCGATGGCATGATCCCATTTTCTTGGTCCAGGGAATCTTTCTGACTCTTGTTCCATGAATACTGGTCCATATTGGTGGTATTGGTGGGGGACTATCTCTTGCCAGATTTTTGGCTTATCTTTTATCTGTGATTCTGCTAGTTGTTGTGCTATGGTGGTTTTACGTATTTGAGTTTGTAACCACAGTTCATCGCCTTCCTCCCAGTCTACTAGTGTTTTGATCCATGCTGGGGTTTCTTGGTTTCCTTTGAGGGTGACTCTTCCCATAATGGTCCCCTTAGACCAATTTATTCTAGGATTGGTCGATTCTAGGAATGGATATCCCAGGATAATATCATCCTGTCCTATGTCTGCTACCAGGAATTGGTGTGTACTTTTTTGTCCTAGTAGTTTCAATTCCAATTGGACAATTTGGGTGACCTTTCCTGAACGGTTGAACATCCCGTCGACATTCTTGACATTCCTGGTTGGAATCAATTTGTTTGTTTGTAGGTGTAGTTCCTTCGTTAATTTGGGGGATATGAAACATTCGGTAGCCCCACTGTCTATTAGGGCTTTTCTTTTGGCTTTGTTCAATCCAATGTAAATAGTAGTCATCACTGATATTGACTTTCTTTGGGATTTGTACATGGGATCGATACCTAAAGCTCAAGCAATCGCCGTTATGCTCAAGCGTCCGAAAAATCCTCCTTTTTGTCCTCACCATCTCCTGTCAGGGCCTTAATAAAAGCCTCTCTTTCTTCTGCTGAAAGTGCCTTTGCTGCCTTTGCAGCTTTGTCGACTGCGCTTTCCTCGACTATTTCTATGGTGGAGGATTCGGATGTGATGGTGGTCGTATCAGTGGCGCGTGCGCGAGTTATTTCGCATTTCGGTTTAGTAGGGCAGTCGCGAGCCAGGTGTCCTCGAAGGGAGCAGTGAAAACATCTCCCCTCTTCTCGATGTTTCTGTTTCTCGGCCTCAGTGACTGCCTTGCAAGTGGCACCTGCGCTGGTATCCATCGCATTCGGGTCACGTGGTAGGGAGGCGTGGACGTGCGGGTGTGGCGTTGCCTTGATTGTTTCCACGGTTGGCCTATGCCGAGTTGACTAGTCATCCCCAGGGTCTGTTATTCTGAGGTTGATTGGGGTTGCGTCTGCGTGTACTGGAATGGTTGGACAAGATGGCACGTTTGCGCATCCAGACCCTGTGATGCTTTTGTGCCGCCGCGACCCAATCCACAAATGATGTGGGATCTTCAAGGTCGAGGCATGATTCTACCAAGCTTCGTGGGAGTCCCCAGGCGAAGAGTCGCATCACCGTAGGTTCATCTACGTCGAGCCCCGCACGTCTTGCCAGCAATTGGAATTCAGATATATAGTTGTCGAGCAGGCCATCTTTCATTTTCAATTCTTTGAGTCGATTTTGGGCCTTTTCGCGTTCCGTGTAGTCAGTAAACGCGTGACGAAATTGTTGTCGCATGGCTTCCCACACCATCAGTCCAAGTGGAATGTTGGTGGGGTCGTTTTGCACATCTTCAAGCCACTGATCCATGGCTTCGAGCCATCCTTCCACCTTGGGTCCTTTCATCAGTGAGAGAAAATAAGCACATTTCTTGATTGGGTCTCTAGCAATTTTACTGTCGTGGTTCATAGACATGAACCTATTGAACGCGACTAAAAATGCATGCGTGCGCTGCGCGGTTCGCCGTTGAAGAAGTCAGGGGGGATTCCCTCGAGTTTTCCTTTATCAGGGCTGCGTGTGTTGCGATCGCGATCTGTGCGTGTGTCGTAGTCGTCGGGGTTGGGGTCGGGGCTCGGGGGTCGTGTTCCGTGGCCTCCCATTCCGAGGAATGAGGCGCGAGTGGGGGGTTGTGCCGTTCCGGATGATGCGGGTTGCGGCTGGACAGGGTCAGGGTCGGTGGTGGCAATGAAAATGTTCGTCGTTGTCGTTGGCTCAAGCTCCATTGGAGCGTGGGTGGTAGGGACTGGTCCTGGTATCGGGGCGTTGCTCGGGGCTCTAGACCTAGGGAGGGGTGCTCCTGAGGCTGTCAATGTGGTGATATTGATGCCTCGGAGAGGGCTTTGTTGAAGCCTGAAGGCTGGTCGAGCGACGCACGTCGCTTCCCATGAATCTCCGCGCCTTTCGATTTTGAACCAAAGGCCGTAAAGGTGACCTAGGGCAACCTTGGCACCCATCCAGTTGGCATAATAGCTGGTCCATGGTACGCTGTCTTTCTGTATCGTGTAGAATTCGACACCATCGTCGAACATAGTTATGCTAGGGACATTTTTCTCTTGGTCAGGTAGTAGCTCAAAAGGGCACTTGAGGGCAGCCAGTCCCTCAATGGTTGGGACTTGGTACCCTTTGGTCTTCCAGTCTCGAGTCGTAGTCATGTTGGAAGAAATCGATATATTTTCTGATGAGCAGTGTGGTTCGGGGTCAAGGGTTCAAGTGGTAAGCTTGTTCTAATGTCACCAACTGGGGGCGGTGTCGCTGACAAATCGTTTCACACACGAGATGTGCGCACTGAGTCGAACGAGATGACGAGTTCTCGTGAGAATCGGGGATCTCGGTGACAACACAGCGAAGGCTAGTGTGTACCGCGGAGTGGAGAGACAACAGATAAGTCTTCGCGTTTGAAGACTTAGAGGATTGAAGAAGTTTCCGAGTCGATTGCTTGATTCCCTGCAAGCCTACAGTCCCGAAGCTAGAATCCAGTGATATTCACAAGAGAACAAGCTTAAGGCTTGTTCTCTCTTACTGACAGGTTTATATAGACAGTATTGTCCTATATCAAATAGTGACCATGAGGTAGTAGTGAGGCGATCGAGACTGGAACACGTTGGAAAGTAGTGGTACATGCGAGGCAGAATGAGTCATAAGGATGCACGGGAATCGTGAGGTCTGTCCGGGTAGGCTTGTCCGGTTGCCTGTCCAGTCCGATGGGCCTGGTACTTGTGACACTGATGGGGTCATTGACCAGGCTGGCAAAGATCTCCATTGTTGAACCAGAACCCGAACGGATCAAAGAAGGCAAAGACCTTCATACAAGGTTTAAGATCCGCTCATAGATGTTACGTGTTAGACAGAACTTTAGTATATGCGCTTATGGCAATAGGGTTACGCATACTACGCTATCTATCACAAGATGCAGCCTTATGCTGCGTCTAGAATGTTTCTGTCAAGACTCACTGTTGAACTATCCAGTTCAAGAGCGAGGGATAAGCTCGAAGACGAGTCGATAGATGTCCAAGACGGCGTGGGCAAGAAGTAAAGTCCAGAGTAGTAACAGATACCAGAGAGGCATGGTTACCGTGAGAGTAGGGCAATCACGCAGAGAGGAGGCCAGGATAGTCACAAGGGGACTGGTCCTTAAAGGAGTATCCCAGGAATGGAGAGTGCCGTAAACAAATGGACAGTCTGAGGACTGTCCGTTACTTTATTGAGCGCTTATATACTACAAGAGAACTGCTAAAAAGAGAACAAGTCATAACCTTGTTATCAAGCACAATAGAGTGCTGAGTAAGAAGTTGGAGTGCACTGACTGAGCATGCTCAGTCATGCTCAGTAAGCTGCTGAGTAAGAGCTTTCATTGTCCACGTGTTTGCTGTTCTAGTGCACGTGTGAGCACCTGATCCATTTCCTGTTAGTTAGTTTAGGGCCGGTCATTTGAGGACTTGGGGTTTGGTTGGGAAATAGTGTTATCTTATAAGGCCCTTATATAGCTCTATTAGGGTCCTTAGAGTCGACCCTAATACTTCTATTAAGGTCCTTGGTATTGCCTTATAGTCCATTCTTCAGTTATTAGAGTCGGTCTAATAACGCTTTGTAGAGTCTTTGATACCAGGTTAGTACCAATTGTAGAGCACCTAGAGTCGTCCTAAAGGGTCCCTAGAAGGGCCCTAATATTGTCCTTTATTGTTAGAAGGGTTGCCATTAAGTGGGGCTCACTGTATGTCAATTGTGCCGAGAATCGCTCGCTGCAACAATGCACGCGCGATATTGTGGACACCTCTACTCACCCCTTTTGCTCATGTGAACAGGGTGACACCATGGAGGCTGAGTTTCCTTCTATAAGGAAGGGTCCTTCAAGGGCCCTCTCCGGAGAGTGGTTCATGACAGTTTCCACATCACGCGTCACTTAATGCGCAATATAGTGGACACCTGTAGTCACCTCTTTTGGTCTTAGGAACAGCCCTGGGTCATAGAGGTATAAATACCATACTTGTAGACGAGTATACACATCGCTCTACACCCCAATATCACTTGAGCATTAGCACAACCTCTAAGGTGGGTTGCTTGGCCTGTTAGCTGCTGCTCTATGCTGCACAACAGGTTATGGGCCCTGCAAGCCATGCGCCTTCATTGGCTGCAACGATGGCGAAGCATCCCTGAAGCCTGCATGCTGCAGCAAGCTAGTCTACCCTATGGGGAGACTATGTTGGCTTGTTTGAATACAATACTCTTACTGACGACCTCTAAGCCCTTTTCTAACAGCTACAATGTCGTCGTCTCAACCCTCTGCCCCTGTTGTCCCCATCCTTGATGGTGCTAACTATGGTATTTGGTCAAAGGCTATGAAAGCCTACCTCATGTCCGTTGGACTGTGGGGTTATTGCAATGGCACTTTTGAACTGCCTACCATCCCTGGCCTTCCTCAGGTGCCTCTTCCCGAAGAGATTGCTGCCCAGACTGTCACTTTGGCAGCTGTGAAAGAATGGAACAAAGGGAATGATATGGCAGTCGGTCATATGGTCCTTAGATCGAGCATCACGATCCAACAAGACCTTACGTCTTTGGATAACGCTGAAACTATCTGGAATCGCTTAGATACCCTTTATGGCACGGCGACGACCACCAGCATCTATAAGGACTTCAAAGAAGCCATTTCCATTCGCATTAACCCGAGCCAGCATCCTGGCCCACAAATGGATCGGATACATGCTGCGTTCCAGCGTCTCACTGCATCCTCCCTTATCATTCCTGACGCCTTACAGGTGCTCATCATGCTTGCAGCCATTCCCCCGAAATGTGAAATGCTTGTCCACATTGTCACTCAGAACTATGATCTAGCCGATCTTAGTCCAAAGGACGTCCGAGAGGCTATTGTCTCTCAATATCAAACTGAGGTCAATCGTGGCACAAACAAAAAACACAGTGCCCATAAGCTCTCAGCTGTCAAGCGCAAGCACGGTGACCCTTCCTTCTCCAATCAGCAGCAGGGCAATAAGCCCAAGCGCGATGAAGATAAGGACAAGCGCCAGCACGGTAAGCGCCAGCGCGGTAAGCGTGGCGGCAAAGGAAAAGGCAAAGGCAAGGAGAAGGCCGATCACAGCCATGGTCCCGGGCACTCCCACATTGCGGACGTTGCCGCACTCCCACTTCCGACCAATACCACTATTGCCCATCTGGGTCCTTCGGGGATCCAACAACGTACCGTCCCAACTGCGACTGACCCTCGCAAACGCACTCACGGCCCTTACAAGGCCTTAAACAAAGCGCTTGATCTTGCTGACGATCTTGGGGTAACCCCCACTATACAGACAGTCAAGACCCTCGAGCAGCGGATCTCGACTCAATCCGCTGCCTCGACAAGTGCAGTCAAACTCCCATCGCCCGTCCCTGAGCCTATGGACCAGGACGATGGCGACTTCGCGCAAACAAATACGTCGGATTTATTCGACATATATGACGGTATCCCAGAAGGTGCTGCCACCCCTGAGCGTGCTCTGACTCTGTCGGATGAAGCGCTTGATTGGGGCAGCGACCCCGAAGATAATGAAGCGTGCGTGCACCTCCCTCTCTCTTTTCACTCACTAAAGAACCTTTTAGCATCTCCCCAGCCCCTAAGAGGGCTAGATATGTCTAATAAGTGTTCGCTTGTATCGCACAATGTACAAATTAGCGCAGGAAGTAGTTCCCTGCATAGTGAATGTAACACAAATTGTTTGAGATGTAGAGGAAAGCACGACTTGAGTAAAATGGGATCCTTATGGCTCCTTGACTCTGGCGCATCAGCACACTTCACCTTCAAAATAAAAGACTTTATAGAGTATACGCCGGCTTTGCCGCATGAAAGATCCCCTGTTAAAACTGCAGATAACACTATATATGTGGAAGGCAAAGGCGCTGTGTTGCTTCGGCACACTGTCAACTCTAAAACAGTTGTCACGCACATTTCTCCTGTTCTCTATATTCCGAAAATAAACACTCGGATATTATCTATGGGGGAGTTTTTACAACAAGGGATGCATGCATTAGGGAATAATAGACATATTTCCCTACGAGAGGACAGACATATAATCCTGTCCTCTTACCCCCAATTCCCGGGTCAAACCACGTATTGGTTAGACACCTCAATTGAAAGCGTGCAAGCGCATTCTCTTATCTACGCGGTAGATTATGATGTCATTCACCGACGCCTTGGCCACCCATCTAAGGATGTCATAACACGTGCAAAGACACATACCAAGGGTCTCCCTGAAGACCTGAAAATCCCTCAGGAACAGCCGGTATGTCCTGGCTGCGCGCAAGGCAAAATGCCTGCATCTGCGCACCCCCCTTCTGAAACTCGTGCTTCCGCACCGTTCGAGCGTATTCACTCGGACCTTAAGAGTTTCCCTGTGAAGTTGTATCATAAGTACGAATATTTCGTCAGTTTCATTGACGATTATTCCTCCTATGCATGGATCACACTCTTAAAAAATAAAAAGTCGACCATAATGGCCGTCAAACAATTCCTTGCTATGGTCAAGAACCAATACAAAGCAGGAATCAAAGAGTGGATGTCCGATGCTGGCAGAGAGTACAAGTCCGAGGCCTTTGATAATGTCCTAAAGGACGAAGGAATTAAAATCCTGCAAAGCGCCCCATACACTCCACAACAGAATGGACGCGCAGAGCACTTTATGTGCACTGTAATGGACAAAGCTCAGGCAATGCGCCTTGAAGCTTGTCTACCTCCCTCCTGGTGGGAATTTGCAGTGAATCATGGGACACACTGTTACAATAGGACACCTGCCAGATGCCTTCAATGGCGTACACCCTACGAAGTCCTAAAGAATGAGGTCCCTGATATCTCACACCTCAGAGTATTTGGTTGTGGTGCATATGTGCACATACCAGAAAAGCGTCGAGTCAATAAGCTTTCGCCTAAAAGCGAGCTAATGATCTACCTTGGTCACACTGAGGGGATCAAAGCCTCACTCTTCATGAGGCTCCCAAATAATACGCTTTACACTAATGCTACCGCCCTGTACGATGAGACCCTGTACCCCAAATGCGACAAAGCACGCACTAAAGGTACCACACAAATTAATGAACCACGTGAGGAACTACCGCAACAACCTGTCGAAGACACCATTCCTGGTGTTGACGACCCATTCCCTACAATCAAAAGTGAGGATGATGAGCAGCCTATACAGGCGCCAGAGGAAGAGGAACGCGTGTTACGGCGTCGCGGCCAGTAAGAGCGTTAGCTCAAGGTTCAGTGGGGGGCCAAGTCCCTGTGACTTGGTTCAAGGGTTTCAGTGGGGGCTGGCTCAAGGAGACCAGGGTCAAAGGTTTAGCGTCTCAAGGCTGAGTCAGACAATGACTCAGTCCGCGGACAGAGTTGGTCTTCTGGTTTCACAGAAGAGGAGGATGATGAGAGAGAGGCAGAGGAGGAAGAGGAACACAAGGGTTCCTTGAGGTGTGCCCAGGTCAAGCAAGATGTAGGCCAGCACAAGCAAGTTGTGATTTGAGAGAGTATACAGGGCAAGGGATGCGACAGGAATTGGGACAAAGCTAAGCTTGGGGCATTTCCCAGCTTTTACAGGCGCTTAAATACTGTATGTAGCGAGGCTGTGCAGTACTATAAGCAGAACAATAAGTAAAGGTAGACCAATAGCAAAAGTAGCTTGACAATAGGTGAAACACAATAAGTGAAACACAATAAGTGAAACACAATAAGTGAAACACAATAAGGGATCACCATCAAGGGATAAAACGGTAACCATGGGGACAGAGATAACAAGAGGAACAATAATGGGGAGGGATTATGGACGAACCGACAAGGGGGTAAATTACAACATCATGCCCCCCTCATGCTTAGTTTTCCGAACTAATCAGTCTCAGGGCCCGACTCACAGAGTTCATCGCCTTCGACTTCTGGCCACGCGCTCTGGGGCCCCATTGCTCTGGGGCAGAAACCTCTGTAGCTCCAATGGGTCCTCCTGAGGATGCAATTATCCTGTCCACTACAATTAGTGTGAGGTCTGTTGCAGTCCTTGTTCCAATGCCCCTTGGTATTGCAGTGTTTGCAAACGTGTTGTTGTTTCTGAAGCTGGTGACGCTGTGCCTTAGTCATTCGTGCGGGGGTGAGAGGGGTGTTGGGGGTACTGGCATCATCAGAGAACATTTGAGGGAAGTGGGAGGGTGACCCCATGGGAGCGTCGTTTTGGGACTGGTCGACAACACGAGGGGGGAGGTACTCGAGAGGAGGGGTCAGGGAGAGAGGAGGGTGAATGGACGGTGAAGGGGAAGTGGATGATTCCTTCGACTCCTCAATTTTGTCGTAACTCCCTGCCAGTGAGTAATATGGCCCAGCATTGCGGGTGAGCCCCCCATCAGTCATCAAGTTATCGAGCTGATGACGAACTCGGACGGAAGTATTGTTGGCCCGAAGGCGACTGCGGATGGCGGCAGTTTCTTTAGTGTGGGACTGGATCTCATGGAGTCGGTCAGCAAGTTGCCCTTGAAGGACACTTAGAGCCCCTTGAATAGAGACGCGCTTGCCCTCCAAGACTTTCAATTTGAAAGAACTGACACGGAGATGGTAGATGTCGGCAAGAGCACCAGGGTCATGGAGGTTTTCAAGGGCTTGGGCAGCGTCAAAATGGAAGGGGTGGTCCTCAATGAGGAGGCGGAGGTCAGAGGCAGTAACAGAGGGATGAGGGGCAGAGACAACGGGCTGGGTGATGAGCTTTTCTCCGTAAGTGGGTTCTCCTCGACCCATAGTCCCTAGAAGCATGGGTTCATTGTTATATAAGACGACGCGTAAGTATGGTAATAGGCGCTTTCGCCCGTTAACGTTAATGTAAAAAGGGGGAACATGCATGTAAGGTTCGTAAACAAACCAAGGGGGGCCAGGGTGAGTGGGGTCTGCTTCAGTCGGGGTTGGCGAGGGTGTTCCTTCTCGGATGGTGAGTGGATTGAGGGTAGCAGCAAGGTCTTGGACCTCAGTTTCATCTGGGACGATGAAGGTTCGCTGGTCGATGATATGTTGAATAACTTCAGGCGTGAGGGGTTCTTGTTTGATGGTGGGGGAAGGGGTGAGGATAGGTAGAGGGGATGAGTTAGAAACGGGGGACGACATGGGAGTGTTGTAAGTGGAGGTAGCGTGTTCGTGGTGCCAGGCTGACCACTCAGAAGGGGTGGGGGTACTTATGTAGGCTGAGCGTGTGATGTGGTTCCATACTAAATCTGTAAGTACTGCTCTTCGTACGGATAGATGAAACTCAGAGAAACGGGGGTCCGTCATAAGTAATTGAAAACCGTGGAAGTCGCCAGGAGAGAGAATTCCAGAAAAGAGTTGTTCTCTGGCGGCTAAATTGAAAATTGTATACCCACGGTCGGGGATAGCGGGGTCGTTAACGGAATAAGAAGGGGGGTTACGTGAGTTAATTCGGGGGAGTAATGTACGTTGTTGTATCGTAAGTGTTTGGAATTGATGTTCTAAGTCATCCAGACTTTCGTCTGAGTGATGGGATTCTGCGGGATCAGAGTTAGTGATGGTCATGGTATGGAGTTTGGTGGGTTGTTGGAGGTGAAACATGGTGATGGCATCTTGAGCATTTTTAAGGTTTGAGAGAGGTTCCCAGGTATCCTCTGCTGCGGAATACCCTTTCCACCGGACCCTGTATTGGAGTCGGTTTCTATAGAGATGTTGGGCGGTAATCTTTTCGACTTCATATTCTCCCGAGAGAAGGTCAGGTGGTGGTTCAGGGAAGTTTGGCCCATGTTCGGCTGTCTCTGTGACTGGAGATAAGAGGGAGGCATGAAATACATTGTGGATGTTCCATTGGGGCGGTAATTGGAGCTGGTAAACAATGTGGGAGATTCGCTTGGTAATGGTAAAAGGGCCAAATCGTTTGGGGCGGAACTTATGAAACTGATGGGGAGTTTTTAAGTTAGTGCCTTCCAACCAAACCTTCTGTCCTTCTTCGAAACCTTTGAACTTGGTTTCCTTGATCCAGTTATTCTGTGCTCTTTTCATTGCTTCTTGTGCTGATTCCCTCATGTCTTTTAATGCTTGGAGTCATTCTTGGATTCCAGGAAACTTGGACTTGAGTTGGGTGCCCAGCCCTTGAGGGTTAAACCCAATGAGGAGTTTGTAAGGGGTTCTCTTGGTGGTAGTAGATTTGTGGGTGTTAAAATGGTATTGGGCTATGGGGAGCCAGTGTGCCCATTCTTCCTGCTTTTCTCCTGTGTAGATGCATAGGTACATTTCCAAGGTCTGATTGGTCCTTTCTGATTGTCCATCAGTTTGGGGGTGGTAGGCAGTGCTTAAATTTTGGTTAATCCCGAGGATTCGGGAAACTTCCTGAAACAAGTTGGAGGTAAAGCGGGAGTCACAGTCAGAGATAATTTTGGAGGGAATTCCGGTCCATGGGAAGGCGTAGCGTAAAAATAGCTTGGCCATTTGCAAAGTTCCCATGTCTTTACGGCAGGGTATGAATATGGCTGCCTTGGTGGAGTCATGGTCGGTGATGGTCATAATGGCATTGTTCCCTTCTGATGGTGGGAGATCAACAATCCAATCAATGGCAATAGTTTGGAAGGGTCTCTGAAATTCTGGGGGAATGGGGTAAATTGGGGGGCGAGTTGGGTGTGTGGAGGACTTGTTGGCTTGACAGGTGGTGGCACACCCTCGAATGTAGTCCCGTATGAAGTAGGCCATCTTTGGCCACCAGAAGGATTCTTGGATTGAGTACAAGGTTCGGGCATTTCCTGTGTGCCCCCCAAGGACACTGTCATGATAGGTATGCAAGATCTTCCGTAAGAGGGGTTCTTGATACGGTACCACCAATTTTCCATCTTTGAACAGTGCATTTTCTTCTTCTTGAAGACCATGCTTGATCTTCCACATGAGGAGGTCTGTCTTTCGTTTTCTTTGTTCGGTTAATACTTGAGTATAGAGGTCCTCAGTGTGAAGCGTGCGAAATGAAAAGTTTGTCAGGGAGTGCTGTGATGTTTTGGTTATCTCCTGACCCATCATTGTGGTCAGGTCAGTCATGAGAGAGCATCAGCACGATTGGAAGTTCCGGGTTTGTGGTGAATCTCGAAGTGGTAATCCACTAGCATGGAAATGTAACCCGCAATTCTTCTATTGATTTTGTGGGGGAGTCGGTAGTGGGCGAGGTTGGCATGATCCGTAAAAATCTTGATGGGGTGCTTTGTTCCGACCAATAGGTATCGCCAGTGTTGGAGTGCGAGGATCAAGGCTAGGAACTCTCTATCCCAGACCTGGGTAGTTCCTTTCTGCTTCGTTGAATGCATGTGACATGTTACCAATCATTTTTCTTTTTCCTCTTGGGTCCTTTTGAAATAGGATTGCCCCAGTAGCGAATTGTGAGGCGTCGGTTTCTAACTCATATGGAAGATCAGGGTTAGCGGTGTAAAGTTCAGGGTCATCGCAGACTGTTGATATTAAGATTTCTAATGCTTCAGTTGCTTCTGGGGTCCAGAGAAAGGGGGTCCCTTTCTTGATTGTGGAAAAAATGGGGCAAGCTATCTTGGCGAAGTCTTGGATGAACGGTTGTTGGTAATTGAGGGCGCCCATGATTTGTTGTACCTGTTTCAGATTGTTGGGGGGTCTCGGCCAATTTTTGAGGCCATCCATTTTGACTGGGTCGATTTTGAGGGTTCCTTGGTTGATCCGAAAACCCAGGAAATCAATTTCATGTTGTTCAAAGGTGCATTTTGATGCTTTCAGGAAATAGGAGTCTCTTTCGAGTAAGTCAAGGAACTCGTGTGTGATTTGTTGGTGAAGGAGCTCTTCTCCTACTCCTGTGGCTATTGCCACATTGTCTAGGTAGTTGCAGGTGTTTTCTGGGTATTTTAGAAGCCAAGGTCGGAGGGTATGGTTCATTGCTCGTTGGAAGGTGGCTGGAGCATTGGTAAAGCCGAAACCCATTACCATGGGGATGAAGGTACCAAACTGAGTTTTGAAGGCGCCTTTGTGTCGGTCTTCAGGGTGGATCAGAATGTTATTGTAGCCGGCTCGGACATCAAATTTGCTGAAGGTGGTTTTGCCCCTTAGTCGGTGCAATTGCTCTTCCATGTTGGGTAAGGCGTGGTAATTGGGGACTGTAGCATTATTGAGTTTTCGATAATCGACCACCATTCGTGGGGCAGTGCCATCCTTTTTTTGGACAAAGAAGACAGGGGACACAAAATCCGAAATACCGTCTTTGATGAAACCCTTGGCTAGATCCCCTTGTATTTGTCTTGACAACTCTTGTTTCTCATTTTGAGGGAGTGGGTAAGTTCAGCAATCAAGGAACTTGGGGGTGTCAGGTTTCAGGGTGATTCTAAAGTTGAGTTCTCCTCAACTAGGTGGGAGTCGTTTGGCTGCTTCTTCTGAGAAGACTTTCTGATGTCGTGAGTATTCCAGGGGAATGGTAGTTGTTCTTATTTGTGCGATCCGGATTTTTGGTGGTTTGGTTAGGGGGATGGGGGTGAGAAGGATTCCTAAGTGGTTTCTCAGACGACCGGTGCTCCAGTTGACAAGGGGGTTAATCGCCTTTAGGAAGGGATTGTCAAGACACGTACTGCTGATCCTGTGTGGACTCAGGAGCAGGTGGGCAAAGGTCGGAACAGATGGTACGCGGCGTAGGCAGCGTTGAACAAGAGGACGAGCCAAATGACTAAGATGTACCAGATGGGGACTGGTACGTGTAACTGGAGGCAGAGGCGAAGGTTAGAAGCCAGTGCAACGAGGGGGCTTTAAACAAGGCGGTCGTAGAAGAGTACCTTGGAAGCGAGAGGAGTCTTTAAACTGAGCGGTCACAGGGGAGTACCCAGGAAGAGGAGAGTATCACAAATGGACAGTCTAACGACTGCCATGCTTCATTGGGGCTTATATACAGTGTACAGGGTCGATTACAAAGCACTGGGACTATTCTAGACTCTTTGGTACCATCCAATAGGACTACAGAGGCATAAACTTGCTTGTGTCAGCTTTCAGGCTTACTGAGCGCATTACTGATCATTGTGGAGCGATGACATCATTATGATGTCACTGTGGAGCGCTTAGTGAGCCTATGAGGTCACTGTGGAGTTGCTCAGTCAGCCATGATGTCATTGGAGCCTTGATGACATCAGATGATTTATGCAACAGTTTCTAAGAGTTTGTGCCACTGTTTCGGGTCCATGGTGGCTGAGTGGCCATGTGGCTGCCACGCGATGATTACCCGATTAGGAAACTGGTGCCTGGTCGTGTTATAGTGCCTTTGCAATAGCAATATCTTGTACCGCAGGAGGGATAGCCCAGAAAATGGAAGGGAGTCGGCAATGCAAAGTGAGAGAGGTTTTTCTTGAGTAAAATAGGACAATCTTCGGCCAGGACTTGGCCTTGGTTCGTAACAGGGATATCTGAGGATCATTCTATCTTCTCCCAAATTTGTGACAGTAGAAGGTGAGAAGTCATGTGGTGGGGCCATGCCATATGGCAATATGAGCATAATGGGTTAGTGCTCCTCCTTGGTTATTGGTACCGTCTACGTTAATGATGGGTCTGGGGGTTCTGAGGACTCGAAGTGGGATTTGTAATTTTTCCACAATTCCTTGACTGATGAAATTTTCTGTTGCTCCACTGTCAAGGAGTGCTTGTCCAGTCTTTCCATTGGTTGTTAGCATAAAAGGAACTTTCATTGAGTTTTCTTTATGGTTGACAATGGTATCTATTTGGGCCTCTGTGCCAGCCTGTCGCACTTTGGCCTAGAGAAAATCCTCTTTAAGGATGAGATCCCAGATCTTGGCTCGTTCCTCGGCTGGTAGGGTTTTCATGCGTGCTACCATGGAAGCTGGTTCTTCTTCTTTAGATGGTTCTGGGGTAGATTCAGTGACTCGGGCTTTGGAAGTGGTGGGGGTTGTATTTTTAGGGCATTCCCGACTAAGATGGCCTTTCTCCCTGCAACGGAAGCAACGTCCTTCTTTTGCCAATTGTTTTCTTTCTTCTTCAGTGAGCTTCTTAAAATTGGACTTGGCAGCATCTACTTGCATTCGGTCGGGGTGATGGTGTTTATGTTCTGAGGGGGAGTGTGTGGTCTTTCCTTTAAGCTTTTCCCTGATGGTGATGAAACGTCGGTGTTGTCTTCTAGCCTCCTCCTTCCATTCTTGGAGAGTGGTGGGCCAGACATCTCTGTTCAGAATTGCGCGGTAAAGTCCGATTTTTAGGCCATTTTTGAAGCTTTCAATGGCAATTACGTCTGTCTCCAGCCACCCAGTTTTGTTCAGGAGTTGTTCAAAGGTGGAAATGTAGTCATCAAGGGAGTCCTTCATTACAGTGTTTGACAATAGCTGCTTGGGCATCTTCTTTCTCCTGCAGTATTAGTGAACTTGAATGTGAAGTCTGTGACAAAGTCATTCCATAATGCTTCATTCATTCTATTAACTGGGTTTTGGGTCCTATTCACTTTATTCCTGAGTGTGGTTGCCTGTGAGTTGACCCATTCTTCGACCTTTTCTCCTTGAATATAGGAGAGGGCCAGCATCGTTCAGTTTGAAAGGGGAAACCATTACTGCTTTGTCATCATTAAGGCCCCAGAACAAGTTAAATTCCATGATGAATCTTTTAGTCTTGTTCCACTCCCCTGTGAAAGCGGTAGGTTCTTTGCCACTAAGGGACCCATTAGTGCCTTGTGGTGCTGGGGCAGCTGGTTGGGGAGGTGGGGCAACGACTGGGGGGGCCTGGGCGGCCATCTGAGGGGCTTGAGCAGCGACTTGGGGGGGTTGTACAGCGACTTGGGGTTGGGCTGCCATATTGGGTTCTGGGGGGTTCTGTGGTTCGAGTTCTAGAGCTTCGATGGGTTCCTGGTTTCCAAGGGGGTCCTCTGGTTCTAAAGCAGGGGATTCAAAGGGTGTCTGGGTTTCAACAGTGTTTTCTGGTTCAGGGGGGTTGCCTTCTGTAGAAGAGGCTTCTGATTCTGATGGTGGTTCATAGAGAGGGTCGTTTTCCCTCCAGTAACCTAATCCAAGACTGTTTCTGAGGAGTTCTAGGTCTAGGTGAGTGTAGAGTTGTCCTCTTCTAAGTCGTAGTTCGAACCAACGGTTGTTGATGAATTCGACCGGTAGTTCTTCATTGTTCTCGGTGGTGACGTAGCAGAGGAAGGTATGAAAGCTGTCCCAAGTGGCAGCTCCTACAACGTATTCGGGAAGATCTGGGGATGGTCTCGGTTGGACACGGACCCAATGATTCGATGGTAGTTCAAGGTTGATCTCCAGAATGGAGTAGGCAAGCTTAGCTTGTGTTACGGCGTCACAGCCGTAAGAGCGTTAGCTCAAGGTTCAGTGGGGGGCCAAGTCCCTGTGACTTGGTTCAAGGGTTTCAGTGGGGGCCAGCTCAAGGAGACCGGGTCAAAGGTTTAGCGTCTCAAGGCTGAGTCAGACAATGACTCAGTCCGTGGACAGAGTTGGTCTTCTGGTTTCACAGAAGAGGAGGATGATGAGAGAGAGGCAGAGGAGGAAGAGGAACACAAGGGTTCCTTGAGGTGTGCCCAGGTCAAGCAAGATGTAGGCCAGCACAAGCAAGTTGTGATTTGAGAGAGTATACAGGGCAAGGGATGCGACAGGAAATGGGACAAAGCTAAGCTTGGGGCATTTCCCAGCTTTTACAGGCGCTTAAATACTGTATGTAGCGAGGCTGTGCAGTACTATAAGCAGAACAATAAGTAAAGGTAGACCAATAGCAAAAGTAGCTCGACAATAGGTGAAACACAATAAGTGAAACACAATAAGTGAAACACAATAAGGGATCACCATCAAGGGATGAAACGGTAACCACGGGGACAGAGATAACAAGAGGAATAATAATGGGGAGGGATTATGGACGAACCGACAAGGGGGTAAATTACAACAACGTGAGCAAACGCCCGTCCCTCCTACACCGTCCCCTCCTCCTGTTGAAGAACCTGTACCTCTTCGAAGGTCTCAGCAGGTTGAGGAAAGTACCTACCCATCCTGGCAACATCTATGGTGAACGCAGACACCCCACAGAAGTGGAAAAAGATGTTCGGCACACACGCACATGGAGAACAATGACAGAAAACCAACCCAGTAGCTCTGGTGAGGGTAGTACTGTCAGGATCGGCCACACCAGGCCCTTACCCTCCTGTCGTCCTTGACGATCAACCGCCGCAAGCCTCTGAGGATGAGGTAGAAGACATTCTACATCTTCCAAGGGAAGGGGGAGTCAAATTTCTGAACTATCTGCTCACCCAAGCAGTTCCACTAAGTTCAGAAGCACCTGATACTGCGAAGATTCGCGAATGGACCTTTAGGGACATTCTGCGAATGCCAAGTGAACTCCAAAAGGAGTGGAAAGATGCTTGTCGCGAGGAGTTGGAATCCCTCCGCAGACGCAAAGTCTTCGAACTAGTCGATCCTCCCAAGGATTGCAAAATCATTAAAAACAGATGGGTATTCAACCTTAAGTCTGATGGTCGTAAAAAAGCCAGACTAGTCGCCAAAGGCTTCTCCCAAGTAGAAGGCATTGACTATGACGAAATATTCTCACCCAGTGGTACGGTTTGAGACAGTCCGCCTGATGATTGCGCTCGCAGCGCTTAAAAACTGGCACATTAGCGGACTAGACATCAAAACTGCCTTTCTCTATGGTGAGCTCAATGAAGAGCTCTATATGGAGCAGCCTGAGGGCTTCAAAATAAAAGGCCAAGAGTGTAAAGTCATGCGCCTTAAATGCGCAATATATGGACTCAAGCAAGCGGCACTTGCATGGTGGAAAGCCCTTGACAAGTCCATGGCCTCGCTCGGCCTTATTCGCCTTATGTCTGACTCTGGGCTCTTTGTTAGTAAAGACAAGAGCATCATAGCCATCGTCTATGTTGATGATGTGCTCTTCTTTGGAGCAGACAAAAAACAAATCAATAAAACAAAGGAGCGCTTTATGAAGCTCTGGGAATGTCAAGATCTGGGTGATGCCCAAGAATTTCTACGCATGCGCATCATACGCAAGTCTGGCCAAATACATCTGGACCAGACTGAGTATCTTAGGAAAGTGCTGCAGCGTTTCGACTTGCTTAACTGCAAACCCTGCTCCTACTCCACTACCAGAGGGCTATCACCCCTCTCCCAACACTTCCGCTGCTGACCCAGCCTTGCGGTCAAAATTCCAGCAAGTTATAGGATCACTCCTGTACATAATGCTTGGAACGCGTCCAGACATAGCCTTTGCGGTCACTAAATTGTCGCAACATGCTGCCAATCCCTCTGAGGACCATCTAAATTGTGCATTCTATATTTGCCGATACCTCTTGGGAACCGCCAATTATGCCTTGGTCTATGATGGACCATCAAATGGCGGCTTGATGGCATATGCTGACTCTGACTGGGCTTCTGATCCGACTAATCGGAAGTCCACTACAGGCTATATGGTGAACCTGGCTGGAGCAATATTTTCGTGGAACTCACAAGCACAGAAAACAGTCGCGCTCTCCTCCACTGAAGCTGAGTATATGTTGCTCTCTGACACGAGCAGACAGTTGGTATGGATTAAATCCTTACTAACAGAACTTGGCATTAATCTTGCTCCTATCCCACTGTTCGGTGATAACCAAGGCTCAATATTCTTAGCCTCCAACCCTGTGCAAGAAAAGCGCATCAAACACATTGATTTGCGCTATCACTTCATTCGTGAAGTCATACAAAACAAACAGGTGGAGCTATTCTTTATTGAAGGGGCTAACAACCCTGCCGACATGTTCACCAAGAACCTTGGTCGCATCAAGTTCCTCAAATTCAGGGAGCAACTAGGACTAACGTTCTACCCCTGAATGTGGGAAAATGCTCACAGGCATCTACCGATGCACTTAGCAAGGGGGAGTGTTGAACCAGGAACCCGAACGGATCAAAGAAGGCGAAGACCTTCATACAAGGTTTAAGATCCGCTCATAGATGTTACGTGTTAGACAGAACTTTAGTATATGCGCTTATGGCAATAGGGTTACGCATACTACGCTATCTATCACAAGATGCAGCCTTATGCTGCGTCTAGAACGTTTCCACATCACGCGTCACTTAATGCGCGATATAGTGGACACCTGTAGTCACCTCTTTTGGTCTTAGGAACAGCCCTGGGTCATAGAGGTATAAATACCATACTTGTAGACGAGTATACACATCGCTCTACACCCCAATATCACTTGAGCATTAGCACAACCTCTAAGGTGGGTTGCTTGGCCTGTTAGCTGCGCTCTATGCTGCGCAACATCCATGCTGATGCGTGGGTCGTTGGGGGAGTCCCTCATGACTCCAACAACCATGGTGGGGGAATGGGGGCTACATTGGACGAAATGTGCGAGCTGCACACGCCCCTCGGTCCCAGGGAGCCAAAGTCCTGGTGCATGCCCCATGTTGGGGACGAACCCCTCAGGGCAAGTGGCGATTGTGGGTTGTTCAGTGGCCTGTCGAAGGTGTTCAGTGAGTTCGACGAGGGTGTTGGCCCTGATGGGTTGCTTGTAACTCAGCACGGAGGAGGGCCTCTGTGCCTGAGGCCAGTTCCATTTCGCGCGTAGCCACCGTGAGAAGAACCTCGGCCACCATCCCATGGAGGGTGTCGGGGTCGAGCTCAGGCTGGCCGTTGAGGACCGCTGTGATCGACCTTGGAGAGAGAGGTCCCTCGGGGACTGACAACGTCGACATTGACAAGAGTAGGGGTAGGTGAGGAGACACGGGATTCAGGGAGCATGGTTGAGTGAGGTTAGTGGTATTCAGGTGGGGGGGTTTTATAGCCAAGGGGAGTGTGGCCCTCTGGGACTTATGGTATTTTGGCAGCAGGGGCAGGAGTCCTGGATGCTGTGGATTGATCCAGGTGCTGTCGCTCATTGGTTGTCCCCTCCACTGTATGAGATATTGCAGTTGTTTCCGCGAATCTCGCCTTCTGTGATTGAGAACCACCCCTATCTCAGGCTGAAACCCTTCGGTGGCCATGGGCGTTGGGGGCGTAACCAGGGTATGGGGGCCAAACTTGGCAGTATGACGACAAGGGTGCAGCAGGGATGTATGGAACACATCATGGATACCCCAATTCTTCGGCAGCTGTAGTTGGAAGGCTAGGGGTGATATCCTTTGTAGGATCTTAAAGGGTCCATGACAACGGGAGGCCAGTTTGGGGCTGAGATATGGGAGTTGTAGGTTAGTCGCCTCTAGCCAAACATATTGTCCCTCAGAGTAGGCCGGCTGTGGGATTCCCTGATTCTGGGCAACTAGGTTCAGGGCGCTGCGGGCTTGTTGCCACTTCTGTTCCATGTGTTTCATCCGTTGTTCTACTGCCTTGTTGTTGGTTTCTACCCCTCGTGGGTGTAATGCGGGTCGGTAACCTAGGAGTGCTTGATTAGGGGTCATCCCGAGCATGGTGTTGGTGGTATCGTTATGGACTGCTGAAGCTATTCCCACCCATTGACTCCAGTTGGTTTGGTCCATGGTGACCAGATGCAGGTACTGCTCTACCCATTGGTTCTTCCATTCAGATAACCCATCGGTTTGGGGGTGGAATGCCATTGACAGGTTTTGCTTGATGTCTAAATGGGTATGGAGGGCTTGGCCAAAGTGTGAAGTGAAACGGGGGTCTCGATCGGTGATGACCTTGCTTGGGAGCCCGAACCACCGATACATGTGATCCAGGTATAACTGGGCGATCCCTGGTCCAGTGATGTTGGTGGTACAGGGGAGAAATATCGCGGCCCTGGTGCAGCCATGATCCACGATGGTGAGGATGGCATTGTATCCCTGGCTTTTGGGTAGTTGGGTGATTAGATCCATCGATACGTGCCAGAAGGGTAGAGTGTTCGCCCCTGTGGGGATGCAGTATAGGGGTGTACATGGGGAGTGGGTTTGGATCTTGTTGCATTGGCATATGTCGCATCCTCTAACATACTCCGTGATCCATGACCTCATGTATGGCCACCAGTACTCTGCGGCCACACGGTTCAGTGTTTCGTCCCTTCCCAGGGGTCCATTGGTGGGTCCTTCGTGGGTTGATCGAGCTATATGTTGTTTGAGTGATGGCTCAGGGGCACTATGGTGGCGGGCCCCAGGGTCCACAGGTCCTGAGTTTGGTCGTAAGTGATGCCAAAGGTACACATCCACGTTTTCATGAGGGTTCTGTGTCGTTTCTGCGCCTGCTGGATGCACCCTTTCATGAATCTGGCTGTCATGAACCATTCTCCAGAGAGGGCCCTTGAAGGACCCTTCCTTATAGGAGGCAACCCAGCCTCTATGGTGTCACCCTGTTCACACGAGCAAAAGGGGTGAGTAGAGGTGTCCACAATATCACGCGCGCATTGTTGCGCAAGCGATTCTCGGCACAATCGACATACAGCAAGCCCCACTTAAAAGCAACCCTTCTAGCAACAAAAGACAGTATTAGGGCCTTCCTAAGGACCCTTTGGAACGACCCCAGGAGCTCTACAATAGGCACTAACCTAGTATCAAAGGTCCTACAACGCGTTATTAGACCAACTCTAATAACTATAGAACGAACTATAAGGCAATACTAAGGACCTTAATAGAAATATTAGGGTCAACTCTAAGGACCCTAATAGAACTATATAAGGGCCTTATAAGATGACACTATTCCCTAACCAAACTACAAGTCCTCGAATGACCGGCCCTAAACTAACTAACAGGAAATGAATCAGGTGCTCGCACATGTACTAGAACAGCAAACACGTGGACAATGAAAGCTCTTACTCATCAGGAAAAGCCTTCTTACTCAGCAGCTTACTGAGCATGACTGAGCATGCTCAGTAAGCGCACCCCGACTTCTTACTCAGCACTCTATGGTGCTTGATAACAAGGTTATGACTTGTTCTCTATTTAGCAGTTCCCTTGTAGTATATAAGCGCTCAATAAAGTAGCGGACAGTCCTCAGACTGTCCATTTGTTTACAGCACTCTCTATTCCTGGGATACTCCTTTAAGGACCGTCCCCTTGTGACTACCCTGGCCTCTTCCCTGCGTGACTGCTCTACTCTCACAGTAACAGTGCCTCTCTGGTACCTGTTACTACTCTGGACTCTACTCCTTGCCCACGCGGTCTTGGACGTCTATCGACTCGTCTTCGAGCTTACCCCTCGCTCTTGAACTGGATAGTTCAACAGTGAGTCTTGACACTGGCAATCAGTGTGCGGGTGAACATTTGGGTGGGTAGGACTGTGACGTCCTTATTGTCGTCTTGTCCGATGTCCAATTCCCACGGTCTGGAGAGGAGGTCGGCTGCTACGTGGGATTTGCCGGGTATGTGCTTGATTTCTAACCAGTAGTCTTGTAGTTAGGTGACCCAGCGGGCTACCCGTCAGTTGATCTTTCTAGGGTTCTTCCAGTAGGTGAGATTTGCGTGATCGGTGAGCAGTGTGATGGGGTGCAGTGTCCCTAGCAGGTGGTGGCGCCAATGTTCTAAGGCCTTGATGACTGCTAGTAGCTCTCATTCATAGATGTCATAGTTGCGTTCAGCGGGGGAGGTGGCGGAGAAGTACATGATAGGGTGTAGATGAGGTTTTGGGTGTGTTGCCATGGGTTCTCCCTCCTGCAAGAGTATGGCTCCCATGCCATATCCTGAGGCGTCTGTTTGGAGTGTGAATGGTTTGGTATAGTCAGGTTGGGTTAGCACAGGTTTTTGACACATGAGGGTTTTGAGTTGGTTGAAGGCGGTCTGTTGGGGTTCTTCCCATACCCAAGTGGTGGCCTTTTTGGTCAGGTCTAGTAGAGGTCGTGTGATCTTCGAATAGTTGGGGGTGAAGTATTGATAGAATCCTGTAAATCCTAAGAATGCTCAAATATCGGTGCAGTTTCGGGGTGTTTTCCATTGCCTTATGTCTTCCACCTTCTTTTCCCCCATGGCTATTTGATTATCTCATATGGTGATGCCAAGGAACTCTATTTGCTTTTGTTCAAACTGACATTTCTCTGGTTTGAGGTATAGGTCATGTTTCGCGAGTTTGTCTAGTACTTGGTGGACACGATGTCAATGTTTGGACACATCTGACCCCGTGGCTATCAGGATGTCGTCCATGTAGATGGTCAGCCAGTCTTCCCTTAGTTTGTGCTCAAAGATAGCATTCATCATAGTTTGGAAGGTGGCAGGTGAATTGGTGAGTCTGAAGAACATGACGGTAGGCTCGAAAAGCCCTTCGTTGGTCACGAAGGCTGCCTTCCACTGGTCGCCCTCCTTGATGTGAATGTTGTTGTATCCCCATCTGATATCGAACTTGGAGAATAAGGATTTCCCTTGTGCTTTGTTGATCAGTTGGGGTATGAGAGGTAAGGGGTAGTGGTTGCGGATCATCCATTCGTTCAGTCGTCGGTAGTCTTATATGGGTCACAATTTGCCGTCTTTCTTCTTGATGAAGAAGAATGGGGCTGCGTAGGGGCTTTGTGAGGGGCGGATATACCCTTTTGTCAGATGTTCCTTGACAAATTTTCGTAGCTCCTCTTGCTCTGGTTGGGATAGGGGGTATATCTTCCCGGGTAGGGTTGCAGGGGCATCTGGTTTGAGTTCTATGGTGTGGTCCCAAATCTGGGGGTCAGGGAACCTCTGGGCCGCCTTCTCGCTGAACACTTGGGAATGACATTGATAGACTTTGGGGTTTTGGATGGAGTCGACGTTTTCTTCTTTGGTCAGGATAGCTTGTCCTAGGAACAACTGTTCGGTGCGGGGGGGGCGTGTGATGATGGGTAAGTGACCCTCGTCGATCCAGCTGTGGGCCCAATCAATCTGAGGTTGAAAGGCTGCGAACCACGGATAGCCAAATATTGCTTTATGTTCTCCTAGGTCGGCTAGGTAGAAACACATCTGTACGGTTTTTTCGCCTACCCACAGGTCGAGGTCAGTGTAGGTACGGATTTCTCCTTGCTTATTGGGTGTCCCTGTCTACATTTAGCAGGGTACGAGGCTCCTGCATTGCGAAAGTCGGGAGCCCCAGCTCTTGTGTGTAGGACTGACTCAGGAAGTTCTCTGTTGCCCCCAAGTCTAGCAGTGTGGTGGTCTCAGCCCTCTTGTGATCTGTATGGAAGTAACATCTAATTGTCATTGACTTTTGTTTGAACAAGTACACATTATGGTCACAACTCCTGATCCAGGCTGTACAGATCAGGCTGAGGGAAAATCCGAGGGCGAAGCATTGAGCTGCAGTGGCAAGTTCGCCCTGTTGCTCTGGTGTGAGCGCGTCCAGGCGCTCGTGTATCTCGTGGATAGGGTCCGCGGTCGGTGCGGGTAGGGGAATTTCCGATTGGGCTGGACTAGTGTCGTAGGCATCCCACTCGGTGACCCGAGCGCGGGCCTGCCTCCTCTGCGGGCAGTCTCATGCGAAGTGTCCGTCTCGTCCACATTCAAAGCATGGCCCTCGGGGCCTGGCGGGTCGCTCGCGGTTGCTTCAGACTTTGTTAGTTTGCACGACCCACCCATGCCACGGGGGGAAGTTCTGTTGTCCTCGGGGCACACGGGTCCGATCGAGGTCCATTGGTACGGGTTGGTTGGCCATGGCCCTAGGGGCGGTCGAGGAATTATACTGAGGAGTGGGCTGTTGTCGTTGCTGGGAGAAGAATGGTTGCCGGGGCGCATGGGGTGCGGGCCGCTGCCACTGCCAAAAGGGGCAGTTGGCATTGACGGCGATACCTGTGATCACTTCGCGCATCTATCAAGCTTTAGTGCATTGTACTGCCTTCTCCTTGGTATCCCAATAGTTGGCGGGTACTGGGTGCGTGAGTACCTCTGTGATGATGGACTTGGTCAGCCCCTTAAGGAACAGGCAGGTCACAGGTTCATCGCCTTGTGTGTAGCCTGCCTTGTGCGCGAGTTGTTCAAAGTTGGCTATGTATTGGTCAATGTGTGGCCATTGCATCTTGAGATTCTCTATCTTGGTTTGAGCTCATTGTGCGTGCTGAGAGTCCATGAATTGTGCTTGGAATTCATTTTGGAACTGCTCCCATACGTCTGGGTGGTCGTCGGCGATGGGATCAAGGGCGTCGATCCAGTCACCCATGTCGCATGCCCATCCTGAAACTGCGGGTCCCTTAATGAGGGTGAGGGCGAAGGAGGTTTTCCAGATGGGCGAGGCAAAATTCGGGACGCGGGCATTGAGACGCAAGTATGTCTTCAACTCCTGTAGGAAATCTTCGGTGAGAGCTCTGTCTCCTGAGAACTCACGGGGTAGGCTGCCGTAGGCTTTGGCATCGCCCGCGCCGCCAGGTGCGACTGGTGCGTTCCCTCCGGCCGGTGGTCCTGGTGCGGGCAGGCCTGGTGCAGCTGGTCCACCGGGTGGTCCTCCTCCTGGGGGTCCGCTCGGCCCTCCCGGGCCTCGGCATAGGGCGTGACATAGTGCTGCGTTGATCCGGGTGGTCGGTCCACTGTCTGGTTGAGTCTGTGTGGAGGTGGACCCGCCTTGCGGGTCTGGATTAGCGTCGGGGTTGAGGACGGTTGACGTGTAGGCTACTGTGGTGGTGGCCATCGTGTACGGGGGTGGATGGGGTTCTGTGGTGGGCGAGGTTGTTACTGAGGCGTGACAAATCTGATGGGTGGTCTGGGTGTCTTCCTGGATGTCGTCCAAAGAGTCGGAGTCTTGAGAACTGTGGCTCGGGGTACCTGCACGATTCAAGTCTCGGTACTCGACCTCTTTGCATCTTTCGCCGATAGCAAGTTGTCCGTCTGCTAGTTGGAATAATTTGTACCACCTATTTCCGAGGCGGTATACTGGTTCTTCAGTCCCATCAACTCAACTGAAGATGTGATGCGGGTGGGTGAAGCCTTCTGCTGTGAGGCTTCCTGACCAGACAATTCTGGGGTTCGGTGGTGCGTCCTCTTCGTTGGGCGCGCTGACAATGACGAGGTCGTCCTCGTTCGGAATGGTGGGCAGAAGAAAGAAGTCGAATCTGATGTCACCGCCGCGTACGGTACTCAGAGTTCGAGCGTGTGAACCTTAGGTAAGCACATGTCCAACGTGGCTTTGAGCGAGAGAGAGAGAGAGAGAGAGAGAGAGAGATGAAACGCAATATATTGTTCATGGGGAGAGTACGACAAAAGATTCGACTTGCCCTCTCTTAGGCATAGGGCAGGTCTTTATATACACTTATCAAGCAGCCTCGTGTCTCCCTCGCTACTGTGCTGCGGCACCACATCAAAGCTCGAACGGCCGAACCGCGCGACCGTTGCGACTTCCCGTGCCCGTGCAACGTGGGGCGCGGACGGGGCTGCCGGTGTCACCGGCGCACTTGCTGCGATGGGCTTAGGAAGCGGTAGTAGAGGGGGGAGGAAGGCTGTGCAAAGGCAGTGGGGGTGGGGCGTTATATGTAGCGCCGAGGTCTACGACTCTACGTCGGCATCGACGCCGTCGTCATTGTGATCTCGATCGAGGGTAGGGAGGGCGGAGAATGGGTTCTTCAGAGGCGTGCAGCCTGGGCCCATACTCGAGCGCGAAAGAGGTAGTGAGCGATAGGATCCTCGACGAAGATGGTGTGCGAAGGAATATAAGAGAGCAGCAAGATAAAAACTTTTATATTCGAGAGAGGTAAAATAAGAAGGGCGGATGTTATGGCCATGTCAGGACGGACCTTGATGAACCAGCCGAGGATGATGATGGTCAGCGCCTGGGCTTTCTCAGCGCGCCATACACGCTCGGCTGCTGCGGTGCGTTCAGCCTCCGATATTGTCTGATGCTCGCCGATGTAGGCATTGATAAGCGCCTGCTGTGCGGGAGAGTTTGCGTTGCGCCGACCGTCATGTGGGGTATAGAGCCACCAGCGGACAGCAAAATATACGGTCCAGATGGTATTCAGGACATGATCGGCAAAGAAGATATGTGCAAAGTAAAACACATGCTTCAGATCCTCCTATGTGGTACAACAAATGAGTCGGGATGAGAGAAGTGAATGAATAAGCGAACATGTTGACGGCGCGGATGCCCCAACGAGATGAGGGCGGAGTGGATGTATAGTTGAGCTAGGTTGCGTTGTTGAAAGGTTAAATCAGTCTGCTAAGTGTTGTTTGTTTGAAGTGGCTTGATAATGATGTGATGTGATTAGATATTATCATGATAATAATCAAGGCTTATGTTCCCTTATTTTGAGATTAACATAATCAACTACTGAGACAAGACCAATTTAATATGTGAGTGAGGATGATTGTGTTGTTTGGGATATAAGATTTAGGATAAGATTAGATGGCCGCATGGCCGTGCCACGTCCGGTACGCCGGCCCGACGCTGACAGTCAAGTCAACCCTGTCGCTCGGGCCTGTCTGGTACTAGTTTTGCCTTCATCTCCCTCCCCATCGCGTGCAATGCAAGCTCTTCCCCTCCCCAAACCTCCTATCCCAGTGCGCGCGCTTACACCGACCGACTCTCCCGCCACTGCTGAGAACACACCTGCCTCAGCTGACCGCGCATCCCCCCAATCGCTCCCTATCGTTGGCGCCCCAGAGCTGCGATCCCTCCCTCGCTCGCCAAAGCCTGCTGCGCCCCAGAGCGAAGTCCATGGCACGTCGAATGGCCAAGGATCCGTTGATGCTGGGGGTGGTGGCGGTGGGAATCCAGTACAACCGCTCCCCACTCCGCAACCACCATCCAGACTACGTTCTCACGATTCGCTCACCGGCGCGTCTCTGCGGCCCCGCTCGCGGGCAACGTCCGCTAAACCCGAGCCTGCGGCGACGGAAAACGGCAACGGAAATTCCGCTCTCCCGGCGTCTAACTCTGTTCAGAACAACGGCAACGGCAATAATAGGCCGCTGAATGTGACGGACGCGTTGAGCTACCTGGACGCGGTGAAGGTGCAATTCCATGACAAACCAGACGTGTACAATCACTTTTTGGACATAATGAAGGACTTTAAGAGCCAGATGTGCGTCCTCTCTCCATTTTTTCCCCCTGTCTCTGCTGTCCTCGCCCCCTCTTCGGATCTCCGTGTATCCACCGTCATATTCTCTTCATTGTGAGGAAGGTAGACGCGTAACTTTAGAACTACTTGTTTTGTTATTCCTCGCATCGAGGAGGGCATCATGGCCACATCTTACTCTACTCTCTGGAGGCAAGGCATTGCACCGGCGTGTCCACGGGCCGCTGGTTGCAATTATGGACTTGCCTTTTACGGAAGGCGGGGCACCGTCGATCCCCATCTTTTGACCTGACCCTTCATTGTTCATCGCATCTTTGATTTGATCACCCTTTGCTCTGCCCCAAGAAGGATTGACATGTCCAATCCAGAATTGACACTCCAGGAGTAATAGAGCGCGTGTCTATGCTCTTTCATGGGAATCCCTACCTCATAGAGGGATTCAATACCTTCCTCCCCCCAGGCTATCACATCAATGCCTCTGCCGACCCTCGCGATCCCAGCCTTATCACCGTCACGACCCCCCTTGGTACTATGACGTCCAAAATCAGCTCAGGAACTTTATCAGCCGGTGCAGGAGGTCCCTCCTACTTTGGATCCCCTCTTCCATTCGGTCCTCCGGCCGCGGGCTCACGCCCTGCCTCGCCTTTGGCGCGACTGCACCCACCTCAAACCTTCTCGCCCGCACCGCAGGGATTGACAACGGCCGTCGCGTCCGTTCTTGGAAACATGAGTAACAAGACACAGGTCGAGCGTGCGCCTGCGGCCGAGTTTGACCACGCAATACTGTATCTTAACAAGATCAAGACTCGCTATCCTGACGACCAAAACAATACGTACAAGCAATTCCTAGAGATTCTGCAGACGTACAGAAAGGAGCAGCAAAACTCTCTGAAGGATCCAGTAGCCTATCAACAGAGAGAACAAAGAATGATGCATGACGTAGGTATTCTTTCATATTCCGAATTGAAAGGAGCACATTCTGTTTTTGTCCTTCTCCATCAGTGTCGCTCATTCCTTGGATGATAGGTCTATATCCAGGTGCAAGCGCTTTTCAAAAATGAAGAAGACCTCCTCAGCGAGTTCAAAGATTTTCTTCCAGAAATCGCTGGCACATCCGCGCAACAGGGCGGTCTCGTTGGTATACGCCCATATCCTCCGGACGGCGCGGGCGTATCTGGTGCAATGTGGTCGCATGAAACCGCGTCAACGTCCTCTAGCGTACCGAAAGGGACTCAAGCCCCTTCGCGTCGACGGAAACGTGAGCAGCCGAAGGAGCCACTTCCCGCAGCGAAACAGACCGAACCCGCACGAGTGAGTTGTACACTACAATACGCAGTTTAGGAAGCCAGCTCATCGACTGCTGGAAAGGATTCACGTAAGCGCACACGTGTCGCGAGGCCTTCTGCGAAGAGCCATGTGCAGTCCCCGACGTTTACCAGCTACCAAACCCCCCCATCGCCACTTCCTGGCTCTTCCCACTACTCTCAACAGACCGTGTCCCAGTTCGGGACTAACATCCAAGGTCACCACATCTCATCGGCCGGCCCGTCCTCGGTGCAATCGCTCGGGCCGGCCTCACAACAGGATGAATTGATGTTCTTTGAGCGCGCTAAACGTGCGCTGGAGGCTCGCGACGTGTACGACGACTTTTTAAAGCTGCTGAACATGTACACGCGTGATATTATTGACCTCAAGACGCTCGTGGTTCGTGCAGAGAAATTCCTCGCGGATGACGCCCTGCACGCCCAGTTCAAGAGGCTGGTCAATTGGGATGATAGGATTAGCAACGTGAACTATGGTCCACCCGGGAGCATAAGGACAGGTCCACACGATGGAGCGCTGCCGCGTCCCGTCGACGACGCGCAGAGTCCGAGTTACCGTCGCTTGCCAGAGAGCGTGAGTAGACATGATTCTTGTCTGTTATTTTGGCGCTGGTTACTGATTGATCCTTGATTTATTCACATGCAGGAGATACGACTAGCGACTTCCGGACGCGATCAACTCGCGCGCTCGGTGCTTAACGACGAGTGGGTATCGCATCCCACCTGGGCTTCGGAAGAGGCAGGCTTCGTCGCGCACAAGAAGAACTCATTCGAGGAGGTGATCCACCGATGCGAGGACGAGCGCCACGAATATCAGATCCAACTTGAGGGCCTGGCGCGCACGATCGGTATTCTCGAGCCTCTCGCGACACGGCTCAATGAAATGCCTTTGGAAGAGCGGGCTACCCTACGTCTGCGACCGGAGCTGGGAGGCCAGAGTCGCTGGATCTACGTGCGTACGCTCAAGAAGGTGTACGGCAAGGAAGCAGGTACAGAGATATATCAAGCGTTGCAGGACGCGCCTGCGGTCGCCGTTCCGGTCGTGCTTGCGCGTCTGAAGCAGAAGAACGAGGAGTGGCGGCGCGCCCAGCGTGAATGGTCGCACACTTGGCGCCAGGTCGACGCGCGCAACTTTTACAAGTCACTCGACCACACGGGGATCAATTTTAAGCAGAACGACAAGAAGACGATCACGACCAAGGCATTTGTCGGAGAAATCGAGGGAGTTCGCACAGAACAAGAGCAACAACAACAAGCGCGCGAGGAGGGCGCAGGACGTACACGCAGGGCGTGCACGCGCGGCTCGCTCGGCTTCCAACTCTCGTATTCGTTTGCAGATACGGGCGTGCTGTGCGATGCTCTCAAGCTTGTGTACTCTTACCTGGACCACAACCAGGCAACTTACAGCCTCGCAGAGCGCCGGAGTGTTGAACGCTTCCTGCGAGCGTTCATGCCCATGTTGTCCATGCTCCCGTCACCCGCGTTTAATGCTGCATGCGGACCCCCAGAAATCGGTGTGGAAGATGATTCGGCGGACGAGCAACAGGTGGATGAGGTACCAGCCCGCACGCGCGCCACCGCTGGAGGTGGCAGTAGTAGTTGTGGCGTTCACGCAGGTGATCTCCGGAAGAAGCTGGTACGCGCTGCGGCGCAGGAGAAGTATGGTGGTCTGGATAGCGGCTCCCGCGTCTCGACCCCGGCCGACGTCCGCGAGGTGGCGAATGTAAAGGGGAAGGAGAGGGAGAGGGAGGAGAGGGCATTAGGAATCTGGATACGGGAGTGCCTCCCGGATGATGCAATCGACATCCGCGACGCGCCCGTCCCCACGCGGCCGTTTTTCTGCAACACTACGTTTTACACCCTGCTGCGACTATTACAGGTGCGCGTTCCATTGGGAGGGGGTTTTCTGTAACCCCTTTTGCCCGTCCGCTCCGTCAGCCTATTTGATTAACGGGTTCTCAATATGGCGGGCGTGCTACAGCTGTTGTATTCACGGTTGTCAAGCTGCAAGGAAGAGGGCCGGAAACACGCGCGACAGAAGTTCCGGCATCTCGTTGCCAATCCGATCGCGGTTGAACTTGGCATGGACGATCCGCATGGCCCATCGAGCGTACAGGAGCAAATACTACGGGATCGCGGTACGGAGGAGAATGAGGAAGCGTTATACCAATACATGTTGGAAGCCTGTGAGAAGCTGTTTATGAATGAGCTTGACCAGGCGACGTTCGAAGAACACATGCGATGGTTTTGCGGGACAAAGGTGGGTGGACGCTCCTCTCGTCTCGGCCACGGAATTCAGACTCCTGTATCTGCAGGCGTTCCTTCTCTACACCGTGGACAAAATCGTCGCTGTGCTGATTAAGCAGGTGCGTCCACAGATTGTCACTTTGGGATTGACATCCGAATCGAGACGGCTGATCCGTGTGCTTTTCTTTTTTCGTTAGGTGCAGACGATTGTATCGGACAACAAGTGTCAAGAGCTATGGCAGTTCCTCAGGCGCCATCGATGTGAGGTGTCGTTCACGAGACAGGACATTATCAAGTACCGTAGGCAGGCAGAACACCACGTTGGTGCGGATGATAATCTGTATCGGGTGGAATGGGTAGGTGGCTGCTACGCTAATTTTAGAACAAAGCTGATCAAAAATTTGGACAGAACCCTGAGGACAAAAGCATGCATATCCAACTGATGGGATCGGGCGAAGCGAGCGTGGACGGTGCTCATACAACAGTAAACCGATGGAGGGAATATGTCGACTCGTACGTGACTGAACATCCCACGGAATGGATTCAAGGCGTTGGGGCGGGCGCGGGACATGGTCAGCAACCCCGTCTGTTTGTTCGTCGGTGAGCAAGCTTTCCATGTTTTTTCGCGACACGTGGACTGAAGCGAATATTGATAGGAACCTGACGTTAGATGATTCGCTAGTGCCCTCTATGATTCGGTGTGAAGGTGAAGTGGGAATACGGATTAGCTTAGGGACATACAAGCTCTTCCATGAGAGCGGGACGGAGTGGAGTATGATACGGCGGAGGGGAGAGGAGGAGGAAAGGATGTTGAGAGATAGAGCGCGACAGAGGGAGGAAGAGAGACGACGGCGATGTAATCTTATTTATTTTTAGTGCAACGGCTAAAAATAGTCCATCGAACGGCCCTGCTTACTTAAAGCTGTTCCCCCTGCTCGCTGCTCCCCTCCGTCCGCTCTCCCCATCCTCGTCCCCCTCCTCCCTCTCCACCTCCTTCTCGACACACCCCCTCCTCTCTACCCCCCTCCTTTTGGATGCACTCGCTTCCCTTTCCCCGCTCTTGAATTACTTTCAAGCCTTTCTTCCTTTCCCTTGCACCGATAACCTCATTCTCTTGGCTTCATACCCCGTTGAGATGGCCAAGCCAGACTTTGCTTCCCCTCCTCTCCGCACTTCTCTTTTTCCTCCATCTTATCGAGTCAATCGCGTTCCTCGATCACGTCCCCGTCCTTCCTTACCCGGAATCCTTGCCACCTTCGCCACAATAAGCGCTTCCTTATTGTCCGCCCACGGTTATCCCGTCGAATCTCCCCTCCCATTCCTCTATCCCCTCTCGGTCCTCGAACCCACACGTTCGATTTCCAAGCGATCGCCTGCTTCCTCGCCATCAGACCCCGGCGCAAGTACAACGCCACCGGTCGGGTGTCAACATCAACAGTCCACCTTACCCTGACCGGTACGTTTTGGGCGAGGACGGTCTCTGGCATAAAACGGGTTGGTCGCTTTATGGCTCTACGTATCGACCCGTGAGTACCCTTTCAACCCAAAACCTTTTCCATGTCCCCTGAAATTCTCTCTCTCCCTTTCTCTCCTAGGGCCGATGTACTCCCCCCTCTCCTGCCGCAGACGTTGCATACGAAGGCATCGGAAACCCAGCTGGAGCGCAACCTACTGATTATGATTTTCCGCCATCTGATGATTTTAACACGGCGACGTTGCCGACCGGTTGGAATACTCTTTACAACGATGCCTCATCTCGTCATGGAACTGTCGTTATTATCGTCTTATCCGTGGCTCTCGCGATCATCATTGTCATGATGATGTTCACTTGCGTCTTCTGGCGACGTAAGCTCGCACTCAAACGCGATCCAGAAAAGAAAGAGAGGGCGGCCTCGGACATTGCCGATGACGACAGCCATTCTAGTATCCGAGAGGCTAAAGCTGCACAGAGGAGATGGTCCAAGGCTGTCATCCGATGGCGAGATAACATACGTTCTTCTGCCCGTCGTCGGCGAACCAATCGAACTCTCGGCTCGTCTACGAGCTCTACAATCCTATTTCAGGAGGAGAGGCAGGAGAATAATCCCACCTTGGAAGGCTCTTTATCCCACCCTCAATCCCGCTCCTCGTCCCCGACCTTCAGTCAGCAGTCGCTTATACTTACTCATCCAGATGTTCACACACCTTCCATGGCATCTCTTCATGCAGCACACTCACAGGCACAGACATCACAAGCGTTGTCACCCCAAGCTCTACCCTCTGACACTTCCTCATTAAAGCCTCCTTTATCAAGCTCACTTCCGACACAACCTCCTGCCTACCATGTACAGCACGTGCCCTCCTCTCCATCACCACCACCAGACGCCTCGCCCGAATACACGTATGCAGACTGTGGAGGTTCCGGCCCCTCAAAGGCTCCCCTATCTTTACGTTCACAGTTTCAACCGCATTGTGGCGACAATAGTCATCTCACTTCGCTATCAGGGCATGTGGCTACCGACGACAAGACAATCCTCTCTCTTCGAGCAGCTTTGGCTAGCGCTCCTCCGGTGTCGAATACGCACTCTTTACAGTCGGCATCCGTCCCTTCGATGGAAGACGAGGATGTGTCTGCCTTGCTTTCTGAGTCACGGCCGTCATCTCCGAGTGATGCGCACGATTATGAACCCCACCCTCCGTATACACCCCCGAGGTTCCTTCTTCCTCCGCCACCTTCGAAAGGGAAACAAAAGTTTGACTACTCTCATGAATTGGATATCGGCGAGAATTTTGACCTCACCGTTGAGCCTGGACTGAGCCCGTCTGCCCCTCCATGTGAAGAAAGTGTGGGGGTGCCCAGTGCACCTCCTCCTGACTTTGATGTGCACGTTCCCTTCGGCACCTCCTATGGACTCGGAGGACTGAATTGATGCCACCTGCATCGAGTGATGTCGATGCCATTCCTATGTCCCAGGACACGCAGTACGTGCCAGAAAGGAGCTAGTGGGAAGTGTTCAACGACAACACGTGAGGTCCCAATGCCGCCACGCCGTCAGCCCAAACTGGCTGCTTGCATGATACTGGCTTGTGGACCTGCCCACTCCTTCGTGGGCACAGACCACCACTACCTGATCCCTGCACTTCTCGCGGATACAGGTCGCGGGATTGCACCGCTGGATGAGGACTCTCGTAACCTAACTTATTCGTCGATAGTCCTGTACCGGTAATGCAACCACTCTCCGCATTCGAAGGTTGGGGTTTTATTACCTCCATGTGGAGGATGGATGTACGCGGAATGACGGACACGGATAGAAGGGCACTAAGCTAGGAGCGTGTTGAGAACCGCACGAGATATCTTTTCTGTTAGTTTGGCGTATGAAGTTCATCTTAAAAGCGTATTTTCTTCTATTCCAAGAATATTGGCCCTACCTTATACGGCGTCGATTAGCGGCTTGGACTACTGCCACTATCATCCCAGTGATTGTCGGCCTAAATGATGGGAAATATTTTCTCAAACTCGTCATGTTGCGATGCGCCGTATGTATGTTTTTTGCGTGAGGTGGCGCACCGCCGCCATCACGCAAAAGATCTTTGTTTCAAAAATTGTAACAGAAATAAACACACGGGGACATGTCGCCTTCTGCTCGAATCCTGGATATAGATACCGCTCTAGCGTATGACGGAGATACCTGATGCGCGATCAGAAGGGTCCCCAGAATCGAGCGAGCGAGCTACAGGATATCGATAAAGCCCGGCACGTCTTCTTCGTTCCCACCCACCCGTTCTCGAGTGATCCATCGACGACGGAAGGACGCACCGAGGGGCAGATACCTCACCGCATTTATACGTTTCGCTGCCACTGGCTGGCAACGGCCAATCTCATTCGGGTCGGTGGGAGTTTTCTAATTATTCGAAACTCCCGGGATGTGAACTGTCTTTGTACAGAGCTTCCCTCTGTACTACTGGCCGGTACAAGCATGACGCATGAGGGCAGTCAATGAGTGAGGGCATAGATAGGAGCAGAACATGGCATCGTGACCGCGCGCCCGGAATCCCGACTCCGCGGCCATTACATAGTGCATTTTTATAGAGAAGTCAAGAAGTAAACACCGTATGTACCGTCTGTCGATAGGCAGTTAGAGAGGAGAAAGCAATGGTCGTCACGCTGCTATCCGGGCCGGCCAACATCTTATCTGACTTGGACGAGACGAGTCGCGACGCTGTCGAGATTTCACTTCACCATCACTACTGCGCACGCTCGGTACACAGCCCCCCATGGGAAAATCCCAGAAAAAGCGATCTGTGCGGCCGACACAACCCCGTGCGGGTTCCCGACTCGCATCTTCCCAAGGGCCTCGACGCTGCGTCCTCCACGTCCAACAAGACCGAGGCCGTGCTACCCATCATAACAAAGGTCGCGCCTTTCTCCTTTTGTGTCGTGGGGGCTCCTGACGAGAACACACCATGCACGTTCGAACTCATCCTACGCACGCATACGCGGATCTCCCGGGGACTTTGTCGTTCCAGATAGGAAGCGCTGACCCCGTCGAACGCAAGTGGGCATGCGTCGCCGTGTCAAACTTGATTTACAACGACCCGTGCACGCGGCGTCTCCTCCAAGGCAAAAACGTCGTCGGGACGCTCATCGGCCGTCTCACGGACTCCGAGGAAGAGGTCGTCGTCGAAGCCGCCGGAGCGCTACGGTGCGCTCTTCATTTCACGAAAAATTTATTTCTTCCAGGCCAACTGCCGATTGGACTCCCCATCGCCCTTCACGCACCGCCTCCCTTTTTTCTCTCTCTCTTCTTTCGTTCGAATATTCTCATCCCGTCTTCACTCCGTCGTTCTACAGAAATTTGTGCATCGACGGTGGATATGAAATTTGTGCTGAGATGTACAACAAGAACATCCTCGCGCCGCTAGCAACCTTCATACCGAAAGTATGTTTCTGCGTTTTGCCACCACGTACTGTCGGAGCGATCGATCTATCTATCCTCTGGGTAGATTAAACTAATTTTTTCATGTGCTACATTTAGATTTCGTCTATTTTAGCACAATATGTCGACTCTCCAATAGCGGCGCCGGAGAACGCCCGGAAGGTGGTATACGAATTTGCCGAAAACGTCATTACCATTTTGTGGTGTCTTTCGTGAGTTGAATGCCGAAGTCGCGTTAGGAAACGCCCCCCCCCCTTCTTTGCCGACCAGCCGCGCGCAAAACTGTTCGGGTTTAGGGCTGTCCTGACATGTCGAAGCACAGGGAAACGTCGAACAAGGCGCTCAACGCCGTAAGCGATCTCGCGCTTGTCCCGTTCTTGATGTCGTTTTTGTCATCGCGCGACCGGCTGCCCCTTTCCACGGTGACGTCCGCTGGTGCGTCGGCCCCACCCAGCTTAAAGTCTCCCAGAGAGGGGCATCTGACGTAACCGCACGTTGCCATCTTGGCCACCTACATAGCCCAGTGCCTCTACGTCCTGACGGAAGACAACCCGCCTGTGGTGAACGAGGCCCGGGCTAACTTCAGCAACGTCACTTGTCTGCTGGAGATCGCAAAAACTCACCGCGACGTACAGGACGTCAAGGGCAAAAATGCTGCAGGAGAAGAACGCGCCGTTGCTCTGGCCATATTGGCGTGTGGTGCGTTCGGTGAGGAAGAGTGGGGGTGCCCTCGGTGATTAATAACACGCAGGTATTTTGCGAAACCTCGCACCATTTCTGCCACCGTCGTCCATTGCGTCGGTCGACCTCGATAAGGAGATAATTCTTCCCGTGCTTGCACCAGTGGTCTCTTCGGCTTCTCTACAAGAAGCAACGGCAGCTGTTCGGGAGTTAGTTCTAGCTCAAGAGGCACGTCACGAGCCCTCTTCCACCTTCAGGTGACTTACGGTGATGGAGTAGACCGAGAATTCTGATGCCAATCAATGGGCCACGAAGCACCAGACAATTCCCGACCACAAGTCTGAGACCGAAGTTGGTCTCGAACGCGTCGAGACGAAGCTGAAGACAGTGCAGCTTGCCCTTGAGATACTGACCGGCGTCTGTGCGACGTTGCCAGATCCGGATTATGGTTCTGAAGCAGTTGATGAAGAAATCGAGGATGAGGTCTTTGAAGACGGCATCGCCTGACGACAGCGCGACGTATGATGTCTCTGATTGCGCTATGGCCGTTGACGGTGCGGCTGACCAACCCGTCAACTCCCATGCGTCTAATGTTGCGCGGCCGTCGTTCCTCCCGACACTCCTGGAGCCGCTTCTTGCGCTCATTCAGCCCACTGAGCTCTCCTTCCTCACCCCATCGCCACATGCACCGACGACGTCCGCGCTCGGCGCGATCCACGTAGCCGCGTTCGAGTGTCTTTCAAACGCGTTTCTTGCACTTGCTGCTGCACCGGGCTCTGCAGGGTCCGACGTGTATGCGGGCCAGCGCGTGTGGAACACCGTCTGGGCAGCTCTCGTGGGGGCAGGAAATCCAATGGAGTCCGCGCCAGGGAGCGCACGGGCTGCAGTGTGGGACATCGCGGTAGGTGTGCTGTGGGGCGTGGGCGCGGTCTGGACGGGAAAGATCGTGAGTGACCGGTTGTCGTCGGTCTGGCCGTGTGTTGTGCGTTAAAGCTTTTCAATGTAGGTCCCGGAGGAAGCCCAGGTGCAAGCGTTGATATCGCTGTGCAATTCGCGTGAGGACGACGCGATCCGCGTCAAGTGCATCGGGGCACTGTCGGTGATCGCGCAACACGTGGATCCTGCATCTCTCGATGCGAATCGCATCATCGCGTCGTACCTTCTTGGCCTGCTCGTTCCTGGGCGCACCGGCACCGAGACGATGCTACAGGCGGCGGAGTCGTTGATTGACATATTCGCGGACGAGCGCGCACCCGCGGAGGCCAACTTCCGCGCCGGGAACGTGCTCGCGGCGCTGGAGGGTGCTGTTGACGACGTACGGCGCGCAGTTAAAAGCATCGACCGTAAGAAGGAGGGCGGGAGAGAATTGAAAAGGCATGGAGAGGAAGTGAGGGATAATTTAGTTGCGTTTGTGCGCTACCGGAGGTCACTCGGGTTGTAGCCGTGGTCCCTCGTTTGTGACACCGTTTCATCCCCAATACCACCGAAAAAAAAAGAAATTGTGGTGTCCAACTGTATTCAATATACATCTGTACATGGGATACTTCCCACCTCATTTCTTTCGATGATGACTTTCCACAATACACACTTCCTCTTCCTATCTACCAGTCTAGCTTTGTGTGGTTTACTCGGACTCGGACTCGGGTACAGGGCCAGATTGCTGCATAACGGTCATCAGCATGTTCCGCAAGACGAAGAAAGCTTGAACGGGATCATGCCTTTCCGCTCTCGAACGCGTCCAACCCGGCCGCGACGCGAGTGCCAGCGATGAGCGCAGACCAGTCGAGAACGGGGAAGCTGGTTGTCCCCGTGCGCTCCTGGGCGGCGTGAAGAGCGCGAGCGGTGAGCAGGTGATGGTGCGCGGTATCGATCGCGGGCATCGGCGAGTTGAGCTCGGAGCTGAGCCTGCGGATGTGCGTCGCGTCTTTGACGCCGCCGTCGATGGAGAACCCCTCGGTCCCGTCGAACTTGTCGTGCAGCATCTTGTCACCGTAGGAGAGCCATCTACGAGGAGAGCGAAATGGACATGAAAAGAAGGGGAAAAAGGTTAGAACAAATCGAACGTCGTTATTTTTTGTACTGACAGAGGAGCTGGAAACATTTCTAAGGGGAGAACGACAGAGAGTTTCAACGGTCAGATGTGCGTCGCCTAGAAAGGGAGTAGCACCGGAGCTCACCTTTGATGTACGTATAGACGACGTCTTGTCCGATTCCTGACTTCTCTGCCATCGTATATGCCTCCGCGATCAGCTCGAGGGAGCCCAAGATCAAAGAGTTTCCGATGAGTTTGAAGGTCGGTGCTTGTACAGTACTTCAATATGAGCAAACCGGACCGCACGACGGGATCACCTTTTTCGATGTTTCCCCCAAGGTCGATGACGCGACGGCCAATCGCAGGCACGACAGTGAATGCGACTTCCTTCTTGGAGCGATAATCACCGCTGAGAGCGATGATGAGCGTCGCGTTCTCGGCCATAGCTGGCGGACCGAAGATCGGTGCGGTCACGAAGCTGCAGTGAGGGATGGCCGATACAAGTGCGTCGATTTCGCCTGGAAAACTGCGTCAGAGCAAGGTCGGTATGCGATGCTTTACAGCATGCCTGCGAGGCGGGGATATATCTGTGGTCCCACGTGTTAATGGGGCGCGTTAGGTGGAAAGCATCTGCACACTGACGGTGCTAGTGTCCACCAATATTTTGCGCGTCGCCGGGGGTTGTGCCTACGGTGACCAAAGGTTGAGCGCGCGCTCGTCAGATCAGGCGGGTGAGCTCCTCGCCTGGAATGCGGCCGCTATTTCCTCGTACACAGATCTGATGACATCGTCGCTGGAGAGCGAGGTAAAGACGATGTCGCACGTCGTCGCGACGTCCACGACGGCCTGGGCGATAGCGACCTTGCCGCCGCCCAGTTCGTGCAAGAGCTTCTCACCCTTCTGCCTGGTTCTGTTCCAGACCAGCAGCGGACGATGGGGCTCGACGTGGGTCGCGCGATGGTTCGCGAGATTGCGGGCCATGAGATAGCCCATCGCGCCGAGCCCGATCCACCCGACCCGGACCTGGGTATGGTAGCCCGGGGTGGCAGGACGCGAGTAGGGCAGTTCTTGCACCAGTCGTAGTCCAGCCGAGCTGAGGGGTCCCCCTGGCTTCAGTTCTGCCATTATTCAGTTGGTGTTGGTGGTGGCTTGCGAGGTCGAGTTTCCTAAATTCGGCTTATGTCAGCGGTCGCTCTGTTCTGCGGTTTTTGCCAGGCCAACTCTTATGGCACTTCAACAGGCCAGCAAGGCCACGCTTGTTCCAGGCCAGACAATCTCTGTCAACAAGTATACCGTCCAGGTTGAGAGATATCTGAGCCAAGGTTTGGTACTTTTCATCCGTGTTGCCCACCCGTAACAACCCTTTAAAGGCGGATTCGCGCATGTCTACCTCGTCAGGACTCCCGCGGCTGTGTACGGAACAACGCACCATGTCTTGAAGCGTATCGCGGTCCCGAACGAGTCGATGCTTACAGAGGTTAAGAAGGAGGTCGATATCATGGTATGTTGTCAGCTCTCACTCAGATGGCGCATCTCTAATGACCAGCAGCGTATTCTCAAAGGACACCCAAATATTGTGCACCTCATCGACGCGGCCTGGAATAGAACGCCTACTGGAGTATATGAAGTCTTTATTCTGATGGAATATTGTCCAGGTTCGTTGCACTGCACAGTGCCAGCCACCCCTCTAACTGCTAGTCAGGCGGCGGAATCATCGATATGATGAACAGGCGACTACGCGAGCGACTCACCGAGGCCGATATCCTCCAGATTTTTGTTGACGTCTGCGAAGGTGTTGCTTCTATGCACAATCTTCGTCCCGCCCTCCTGCACCGTGATCTCAAAGTCGAGAATATTCTTCAGTCATCTGACACACTCTACAAGCTTTGCGATTTTGGTTCCGCTGCGCCGGTGGTCGCCCGACTCCCTGCCAACACCCAAGAAATAAGAGCCCTCGAAGCTGACCTTAATCGACACACCACCCTCCAGTACCGAGCGCCTGAAATGGTTGATCCCTATCTACGACGACCAATCGACGAGAAGTCAGATGTGTGGGCCTTGGGCGTCCTCCTTTACAAACTCTGCTACTACACCACGCCATTCGAGGAACACGGCCCTCTCGCCATCTTGAATGTTCAATACAAAATCCCGCCGTATCCTGTGTATTCGACACATATGAACTCGCTCATTGGTACGTCGGGTTTGTCCTGTATCAGGTTTTGATTGATGCAAACCCAAACCTCATAGCGTCTATGTTACGGGAACACGGGTCTCAGCGTCCGACGGTCTTTGAGATTCTCAACACGGTACATCGTATACGCGGTACCAAGTCGAAGTTCACCTATAATGTCCCACCTCGCTCCCAGCTGGTACCGCAGTCAGTCCCCGAGCGGGTTCCCGCGGTATCGAGTGCGTTGGACGGTTTTGTCTCGTCCCGTTCCTCTACGTCATCTATCCCTCAACCTCAAGTGCCTTCATCAACTAATCATCACGACAAGAATGCCGGTATTCAGGCACGGGAAAAGGTCCTCGAGGCGATCGCCCCTTTGCGACGCGGACGGCCCAGCGTATCACTCCACCATGCCATTACGGGACCCTCTAGCCCATCTCAGGAGAAAGTCGAACGCAAATCAACGGAGCTTGAATTTAAAGATGCAGAGGACAACTCGTGGAAAGCCGCACGCGGGGCCGTACGCGGACACCGTTCCGGCCTCGCAAGTCCAACTGCGTGGCCACCGCCTACGGTATCCCTTGATGATGCTTGGAGTGCTCGCGAGGATCTCACACTGATACTGACAAGGCGAAGAACCGTGATCGTCGTAAGACGGTGCTCGGCGGGTTTGGAGACTCGTTCGAGGTTGGGCAAGCATTATCGTCGACTGTCGCTGCCGCTACTTCAACATCCAGGCTGACGCCGCAGTCAAGTACCAAGCCTCTTGACGCTCCTCAACGCCCTTTGGAGACGACTAGTCGTATCCGTCCGCCGAATAAGCCGAAGGATGCATTTGAAGGGCTAGGGCTTCTGTCCGACCGCGTGCCTGCCCCGACACTTGGTGAGGCTCAGAAAGCTAGGACTGGCCCAAGCACGGTTGCAACGGTTGCGGGATCTTCCTCTCTCAATTTGGCTGTTCCCGGAAGAGGAACATCACATAAATCTGCTACGAGCTCACCTCGTCCTTCTCCGTCACCGCGTTTGTTACCATTAGCTCCATCACCAGTGCAGCCCATTTCGGCGTCCTGGCGACCATTGCCATCTCCCGTCGCCCAGACCCCGGTGAGTGCGCCTAAGGTCGATCTTACTGCAGAGCAGCGCTTCCCGGCGCTTGAGGATTTCGACAGTGCATTACTATCTTTGACAACTAGACCATCACCGCGTACCACCACGCGTCCTTTATCTCATGAGAAGATAATCTCACTGGGCGCTTCTCCTGTTCTCCCTCCTCAACCTTTGTCCCATGCATTCACCAGCACAGGCGGCCAGCGTTCCGGAAGCAGTTTCACCCAAACGCCGATTCGTGGTGGAGGCATTCACTCCGAGCAAACTACTGGTGCTACACCGCTGGAGTCGCGCGATGGGCGGACACCGAAACATGAACGTACCGGATCGCATCTTCCAGCGCCATCGCCTTCGCGTATCCCGCGTCTCCCATCGCGTGCTTTACCCCCCAAGCGTCATACATCCCTCACTGTGCGTCCCCCATCCACCCCACAGGAACTCAAGCCCAAGGAGCCGCCTTCTCCCGCCCAGATTATGGGTCGGCCTGAGCCTCAGGATTGGTTGACTGGACGAGAAGTGGATTCAATCACAGGTGTGACCACAAAGGCTGTGTTAAAAGAATCGCCTGGGAAACGGACTTCGGTGATTGAGCGTGCCCCTCAAATTCCAAGCCCACAGGAAGCTGTTGCCGTTTCCGAAATGCGAACATCGCCACCACCCTCGCCGACTCCCGCTCCAAGGACAACGCCAACCTGGATCATGACTATGAAACAAGTCAACACAGACACAGGCAGTAGCCGGCCGCTTGTGCAGCCGAAGCCTGGGCTGTCTTCGGTGAAGTCGCAAGTCTCCGCGCCGCCACCCGCGGACAGCTGGTTGCCGACACATAAGCGACGAGACACGACTTCAACAACCAGTAGTGACGATGGACCGGAAGAAGCAACGGGTTACGGACGTCCACAGTTCACTGCCACACGCCTGCCTATGCAGGTAGAAGCTAAGGAGACCGGTGGTATCAGCGCTGGCGGTCGCCGGAGGAGTGGATCCAAGGGCCGCCAGAGTTCTGTGCACGAACTTGTCGACCTATGGGGAGGGAAAGAAGGACGCTCCAAGTCTTCTGGTGGAGATAACGGTCCATCCGCGGGACCGAAGCCAAGATCACATGAATCAGAAGATCTCGGCAGTAAACCCCTGTTGTTCCCTCCTCCCGGTCCATTGTCGAAGACGCGCTCTGCCTCGCCGTCACTCATTTCGCCGTCCATATCCTCGGACTCAACAAGGCACGAACCCTCTTCCACGCGCACCTCGCCCAGACACCGCAGGGAATCCATAAATGGTCGTGATGCAGCTTCACCCTCTGCATCTACCGGGATTGTTACTGCACGCCCGCGCCCGCAAGTCGATGTTCCTCAACTCGCCGACCACCGCGGCGGTGAAGTTCCCTCTGCCGTCGCCCATTGATAGCAGTGCCAGTCTGGACGTCCCTTCACCAAACGCTCGGACACAGCGCGCCACGCGGCGCACGTCCATCTCAGACATGGTCCAGCGCTACGAGGCGATGGGCGGGAGCGCGGGACCGAGCCCTGTGGCTCCTCGGCCACCTACCAGCTCCACGCCAACGAGAGCGTCCCTCTCCCGATCTGCAACCACCCACGTCTCGCCGCCCTCACGGCACAGCCACGTCGCCGCCGTGGGTTTACCTGGACTGTCAACGGACCCATTGAAGAAAGCGCCAACGGGCATCGGCGCTCCGGACAGGCCACGCCCAGAACCGGCTTCGCCAGTCGGTCTTCCCGGTCTCGCGATGGAGAGGAAGGCGTCAGCGTCGTACGGCGGGCGTCGCTCGCCGATAAAGTTCGATGCCACGAGTGGCGGCGGACTTGTTCCCGCGAGCCCGATCTCGAGGCGCTCCGTCTCCCCGGTCCCCCCCGCTGTGAGTGATGAACCGCCGGTGTCATCGCCAGAGAGACCGTATCAAGGGGTGGGACGCTTGATCGACGAGTGGCAGCGCAAAACCGCAGATGCCGAGGCGCCTCGGAGCCCTGTGTCGCGACGCAGAGGCGGCGGTACAGGAACGGGTGCGACTGCATCCCCGCGACGCGCAGGCGTGATTGCTGGACGTGGTGCACATGATTAAAAGCTTTTGGTTTCTTCTGCGCTAAGGACTGCTGATTTAAATGCTCCCATACGAGAGTTAGTACTTATACGTGCAGACTGCGATGTACAGACGAATGGCACATAGAAGGGAACAACGGTGTAGATAAACGCTGTACGGGTGACAAGGACACTCTGCTGCTACAGTGCGATTGGACATCTAGTCGTCGCTTTCGCTGCCGCTTTCCCCGACTTGGAACAGCTTTTGTTCAAAATCTGGACTCGAGCCGGTGTGCTTGTTCGTGCGCGGCTGTTTGGGTTTCGGGCTCCCATTCAAAGCATGGCCAGCTCCGCGGCCGTGGTCGTGTGTCCGCGCGGCCCCGCTGTCATCACTATCACTGGACGTGCGCAGCGCGTTGGCACGCTCGGTCGAGCAACGAAGGCCAAGCTCTAGAGCGGCGGCGTCTGCGCGGGCGATGTTCGAATTTTTTGGGTGGATGAAGAGCCCCGGGGGCTTTGTCCTGCCGCGGGCCCGGCGCGTTCGAGGTGGCGACGAGAAGGAGAGGTGGTGGTACGGGCTACGCCGCAGAACGGGAGGGGCCCCGCCCATCGTTTTAGAACGCCGTTGATGGAAGTGGAAGGCGGAGAGAGAGGGAGAGGGAGAGGAAGGGGGCGGACGTACTTTCGGTGGTCTGGAGAGTCGACGGAGCGGGGATGCTCGTAGTACTCGATCAGGAATTGGCCTGCTGTCAGGGAGACGACCTGACGTCGTCATCCGCTCTCGCGTCAGTACAACTTGTACGCTGTGCGTCGGAGAGCCGACGTCATCATGCGGCGTACGATGACGAGAATAAGCCTGCGTGGAGGCGGGCGAGGGGACACGGAAGGGTGGGCAACGATGGACAACCGGACATGGTCAGCACGAGCGAGGAGAACCGCGCAAGGGGGGGGGGGGGGGGGGGAGGGGTGGAAGGTATGGCAGACTCACCAGACGTGAAACGTCATGGAAAGGAGCATGTAGAGTCTGTGTGCATTGGAGGCATGTGCATGTGCTTAGCGTCATTGGGGCGGAGGGTTAGCGAGGGGAGCGGGCGAGGCGCGTACAGCCGTAGGAGGGTGGCGAGGGCATAGAGGCCCGAACGCCAGAGCGCGCTGTGCGCGCGTGACTGGCGGACGGCGCGGAAGGGGGCCCAATGTCGCGAGAGGGCAAACGTCAGGGATCTGGGGCGGGTACGTCGTGCGTGTGAGACTGGTATGAGAGAGGAGGGACGAGTCGGACACCACGCGCACCGTTCTGTGAAACAGATGAAAGCGGAGAGCACGGCGGCAATGACGTAGGTGCCGAGGGATGTCAGACGGAGGCCAGGAAGGAGGACGTGCTCTCCGTAAAAAGAAGTATGGAGGTGGTCTGCCCATCCGTCCATGTTGGTGGTTGTTGGTGGAGGAGGAGAGCAAGAGAGAGATGGGAGGGAGTGGCTCTCGAGGCGAGGCTGGCCACACGAGATTTCACCGCACCGCGACATCGCTAACGTACACAGAAAATACCTTCTTCCAGTCTTCCGGGTACAGCACTGTAACGAGAAGCGTATGTCGAAAGGTGGAACTAATATAAATGGCGAGATGAAGCTAGCCTACGACAGCTCACTGGAGAGTTGCATCCCCTCAACTCTTATCAAAACGTCCCGCGCCCTCTGATCGGCGGTCCCTGCCCTCGGCATACCTCTCTTGGGCCTCCTTGGCCTTCTTTTCTCGCCACTCACAGTCTTCTCTGTACTCGCATGAGCTATCATTTGCTGTCAGCAAGGCGGCACGGCACACACAGATAAGAGCACCGCAACTCACAAGCAGCGACGGGAGTGCTCGATATCGACCCCGCGCGGTGGACGCTCTCCACGCCACCACTGCAACACGTCCTGCACGTATCCTTGCATGGACACCTCATCAAAAGCAAAGCTCTTCCGCCCAATCACTCTCGCGGTCCCTGGCCGAGGCAGAGCTGCCAGGGTACCCGAAGAACCTGTCTCGGCTGTAGTCCATACGTCTATATGTTGCGTACCGGCCCATTCCACGGTCTCAGGCTGCGCACTCTCCATCACTCCACTCAGAGCGTACCACGGGATGTGGGATGTGTCTGACAACTGCTCTGCGACGTTCGACGAACGAGGGTTTCCATCATTAGCGAGCGCGACGCCACTTCTATCGTTGTGTGTCAGATCCCTCAAGCTCTCCGCTATTGCGCGCTGGAGGTCTGGGTCATGAGGCTGTTCCTGCAGACTGGCTGCGATTGCGCGCGCTGTGTCAAGAGCTTGTCGATGCGCCGCCGCAAAATCGTCTGATAGACCTGGGCGAGGGGCTTCCTGCCTTGCGCGGCGCTTTGGCTGGGTGCGGTATACGATTTCCAGAGTGGGAGAGACGCCTCGCAAGTGCAACGAGTGTACCGTTGACTGCCATATATCTACAAGATCGTCCAGACATGTAGGGTATCCAAACACGACGTTTCCGTCTGACCCCTGAAGTAGACCCGATTGCAAGAGGAACGTATCTGAGAGCGGTGCGAGAGGGTCTATGTGAACCTTTTCCCAGAATGTGCTGAAGGAGAACGTAGGCGAGATGAGTGCAGATAGCAGGTGGTAGTAGAGCATAAGTTGCAAGCAGGAGGGGCGAGCATCGTCGTCAGAAGGAAGCGAGTTGGACCGTCGAGTTTTCGTATCGATAAGAGAAAGCTCGTTGATCATGGGGAGTAGAGGTGACGCCGACCTCCTCGTCTTGGCCTTTGGTGGGGAAGCGAAGAAATCGGTTACCTGGGATTGTGACGATGATTCCCGCTGCTTCTTGGACTTCCGGGGAGTCCCGGGTACAGCAGCTGAAGCACGCTTATTCTGGGAGCTTGGTTCTGGCTCTGGTTCGGGTATCGATTTAAGCCAAACTTCATCCTGGTCTGTAATTGGGAGCTATTTTCGGAACGATCGAGCCTGGACATACGATAACACCAATGATGGGTTGATCTTGAACAATACCAAATACTGGCATCTCACGCTGCGAAAAAAAAAAAAAAAAAAAAAAGTAAAAAACGTGAAGATAAAACCCCTCCAACTGCTAACTAACTTACACAGAAATCAAGTTGCATGAGTTGGCCAAGGCACGCCAGCATATTGATAAGACTGACAAGGAAGGCTGAGAAGCTGGTCGTAGGTAGACAGAGAGATGACATGATGTACCGCGCTGCCCAATACTCTTCTTCCGATTGAATATCCACGGCGATCTCTATGGGATTTATTTGGGACTCCAATTTCTTGTGAACAGCCTAGAGTGCCAGTGAATCCGTGAGCGTAAGTCAAAGAAACTCATAGTTTTCGAACAACGAGGCGCACCCGACCGCGTTCCAAGACCTCCTCATTTATCTTGGCGACTTCCTTCTGCGCTTTGATTATCTTGCCTTCGGCGGAGACGAAGGAGTCAGGTCTGTCGGCAAGGGGAAGCGACCGCCCCTGACGAAGTCTGTAGTCGAATTGAACCTCGCACCTTTTGTGCGGAGCACGATGGATTCACTCATTCATTCCTACAAAGCCATCACGGGCAAAGGATACCAAGACGCACCACGCGGGCCCAACCAGGTCAGAGACGCTCAGAGTTCCGCGCAGTCTGTGCTTCTCGAACGGACTACGCGAGTCCGAGTTGCTCGAGTCTGACCGTTCCCCTTGGCCCCTGTCGTCCACATTCTGCGCCTCGGCGACGACGACGGTGTCGTCCCCGCTCCCACTACCACCCTCGGCGACCTTGACGAGAACAGACTCGTCAGCAGTAGGCTCCAGCGCAACAGCAATCCGGGGGCCACCAGGTCCGCTTGTTCCGACGCGTCTCTCAGCCGCCCCGCTGTTGGAGACGTCCACCGCCACCTGTCTCGTCGCGCGTTGGTGGTGGTCGCGCTCGTGCGTCGTGGCATCGATATGCACAAAGTCTGCGGAAGAGAACTCCGAGAGATCGTACGCGTCGAATTCGTCCCAAGAATCGACCATGTGTGATGACGGCTGAGCATGTAATCTCGGCTCAAAAACAAACGAAATGCAGCCTGAGACTGAGACTGAGACAGGAGATCATCTGACGCGATGACCCGATGGACGCGTTGCCGAGGCCGTGGGAAATACGATAAAACGACACCGCACTTTCCAAACCAAAATCCGACTTACGACTCTTTTGTCCACGTACTCCGCCCCACGCCTCGTCGATCTGCGTGTGGACGAGCTCGCGGAGCTCATGTGTACCGTCTATGGCATTGGATGCGCTATTAAACATGTCTACAAGGCAGACGAGACGGTCTCACCATTCGCGCGCCAGGTGCGATATTTCACCTCATACGCGCGCCACGCCACGCCTTGATCCCGCCATTTACATTCTCCCTTTGCTGATCAAGACTCTGTGTCGCCGGCGGGTGCTGGGTCGGCCTGGCATCTATCTACGTAGGACGGTCCCGCTTCGGGACAGACCGTTCCGCATATCCACTTCCACGTTCTCCCGCGGCACTTGCGGGGGCGATCGCTTCGCAAGTTCTCAAAACGACTTACCGCGAACTTGAGAAGCAGGAGGGCACGCTCTCGCAGGACCTCGCAGTAACTTCTCGGTCGCACACTGGCTCTTGAGATTCAGAGCTGCTGAGGATGGATGCAGACCCGGCGCGCGAGCCAAGGACGCTTGAGGACATGGAGCAAGAAGCAAGGTGGCTTAGAGACATCTTTGAGGCAGATTGAAGAAGATGGTACACAAGTTCGACCATTATCTACCTTTAGTAGAATGCAGCCGTGCGCGACCCCTCACATTGCGCACACACCAAATGCACATGTCAATCATACAGTGTCTGACAGACAGACAAAATGACAAGTCCCAGATTGCAAACTCGGCACTGTAATAGAATAATGCTTATCTTTTGTTTAGTGTCGCACATATACGAATAGCTATACTTGTACATAAGATACTTCGATACCGAGTCAGAATGTGCGAGGAACTTGTTCGCCAAAATTCTGCCCGCGTGCCACTATCCACACCCTGAACCACGGCTCACCATAATCTCACAAAGAAGGCATTCAGAAAAACGGAGAACTCCTGTTGTTTGACCACCGACAAAGAGGAGGGATGACGACTGCGACGACCCGGCTGACTGAAGACAAACTTGAGAGTGTTAGAACGAAATGTCATCTTCCGAAGTGGCCCGTCGTTTGGACGGCCGACCATTGACACTGGCTGGGATCCTCCTATGGGCATCGGGATCGAAAAGCCGCGATGCAAGTATTACCCCTTGGGGGAACAGCTGCGAGATACGAATGAGCGCGCGCACACGTTCTTCCTTATACTGCTTGAATTTGAGCGCCACCACATCTGCTATCCGAAGTAAGGATATTTGAGGGGCGTGATGGAGAGACTGAGAGCGGTGCTGAAGGGCTTTCTAAGTTCATGGATGTCGTCGGGGAGGGGGTCGAACGAGAGGAGCTAGGGCTGGTAGCAATGGAGCGACTACCGACTCGACAAATGCCACCTCGATGCGATGGAGGGGAAGCCAGCCTCGATGAGGAACGTCGGCAGCAGCAACGGCGGCGTCCTAGACGAGGGTGTAGGGCTGTACATCAATGGAGAGGATGAGAGAGCAGAAGGGCTTAGCTTCCCTGGCGTTGGCGTAGGCGAGGGGAATGGACGTCCATTTTACGCCAATGGAGTCGAGGCGTTGGTATATGCGCTTGGCTTTCAATAGGCAAGCAAATATACCAACGCCTCGGACAGACTTAAAGTCAATGTCCTGTTCCACCTCAAGCCCAACCTCGTGACGAGATTTGATGACAATGACAGAATGGGAAGGGACATCACTGTGCACGATTGTATGCAGCATCGCCTCGAGATCTTCAGGTAAGCAGTTGAGTGCGGCCATGTTGTCATTATAGACGTGCTGAAAGTCCACGAATACTGCTCGAAAGATGTCTCGGGCGATGTATCCGAAATACGTGATGGCATTGTTCAGGATATCATCGATCGCTTTCTCGAGCTCCGGCGGGTTTTCCCCATGGAGTAATCTGAGATGTGCGAAGTGAAAGGAAATCGGATCATCCGCATCGGTGAGACGGGCAGGTGGGGAGTTATCATGCCACGACTTCAAGTATTGCTCCAAGCGAGCTTTGAAACGTTCGAACCCGCGATCCAGTTCTAGTCTGGGAAACGAGAAAGTCGAAGGAACAATATATCGTACCCCCTCCTCAGTTCTTTAATAGACCACATTGGGAGGGCGGTGTGAACTGGACACAGATGCTTGAGCCAAGTTGAGTAATGTGCACGGTTCGGAGACGGGGTCGGAAACATAGTTGGGAATGCACCACCGGTGGGATGGGAGTGGATGCGCTAGGAGTGTCGAAAAGAAACCATAAAAAACCACGTTTGAATTTTTTGGGAAGGTGTCCATGCCGAGGGCGAGGGTCCGCAAGCGCATAGATGCTGCCAAGGTAAAAGAGGATGGGTCCATGCAAGTCAACAACAAACAAGACATTTCGGTTGTCCTGCAAGAGGCGGAAGAGGGGGTACCAAAAGAAGTGTGTTCTACCTGGAAAAACTCCTACTTTGCACAGCAACGACGGTAGAAACGAGTGCTTACCGACCCCGGATTGACCGGTAAGAATGATCCCTCTTCGGAGGGATTTGACCGCTTGATGTCAAACGACTTTCTCCGCCTCTCGGTAGTACTCGCGAACGAGCACAAGATTGTTGTATGGGAATGCAAGGTCGCCCAGATCGAAGGTTTCAGTCAGGTTTGTTGACCGCGCATTGTCTGCGAAGCCCTTCCAATGATGAGGATTCACTCCAATGGCCGCGGGCCTGTTCCGTCCAAGTCCAGTTGTTGGGGTCTACGGAAGCAAACAGGTTGAAGGGTGCCCGGAAGCATAGTGCATAGAGTGGGCCTACCAGCATTGATCTTGGTAAGTTCTTCTCGGGCATGAGGCTCTCACGATGATGGATGTGGAGGAGAATGACGGGGGAGATGCCAGTGGGCCTCCGAATGTTACGCTTGCCCCTAAAAGGGCTGCTATGGTTCGGAAATCAAGTACAGTAGTAAGTCTCAGACTCTTACCGAGGATTTTACCAGTCAAGAGGCCGTTGCGCTCAAGGGCGCGTTTTTCACCAGCCAGGAAGAGCCTCGGCTCTGTTTGCACAATTCGCCGTTCATACTACGACGATGCTCTTCTCCACATTCGAAGTGACGCGCCAAGCCTTCCACCGCACTTCCCTCGCCTATGCGATCGTCAACCTCAAGCCGATCGTCCCCGGACGTACGTGCGCCGCACTGACCGGCCCCCAAGCCCGACTTACGATCCTTTCTCCAGACGTGCTGGTATGCTCCACGCGCCCCGTCCCGCGCCTCGTCGATCTGCGCGAGGACGAGCTCGCGGAGCTCATGTGCACCGTCCAGCGCGTTGGACGCGTAATCGAGCATGCCTACAAGGCAGACGGCCTCACCATCGCGTGCCAGGTACGATATCTCGCCCCATGCGTGCTCCACGCCCGCGCCCTCATCCCGCCATCTACTTGCACCTTGCACCTTGCACCCTTCCTTTGGCTGGGTCGGCCTGGCCCACGTAGGACGGTCGCGCTTCGGGACAGACCGTTCCTCATGTCCACTTCCATATCCTCCCGCGGAACCTGCGGGGCGATCGCTTCGCAGGTTCCCAAAATGACGCCGTTTACCGCGAACTTGAGAAGCAGGAGGGCACGCTCCCGCAGGACCTCGCCGTGACTTCTCAGTCGCACACCGACTCTCGAGATCTGGAGCCATTGAGGATGGATGCGGACGAAGCGCGCGAGCCAAGGACGCTTGAGGACATGGAGCAAGAAGCAAGATGGCTTGCGGGCTTTTTTGAGGCAGATAGAAGGGGGAATGTACACAAGTTCAAGTCATAAGCGTACGGTTTAGCCATTGTATACAAGGGTAGTACATAAGGAGGGCGCGATGATAGGAAACAAAGTAGTGGAATACAGTAGCCCTGTTCTTGATCACAAACGTGCAGTACAAACGGAGTCATGAAACATCAAGTATGAAACTACCCTAAGGGTGCCGATTTGAATCCGACGTCGAAGCCTCAGGTTGGGGGCTGGCTACCGTGTTAGCGCCGGAAGAGGCAGAGCCCCCACCATCACCCACATCCCATGTCCCCGGAATGAGAGCGACAGGTAAAAGCCAGGTCGCAGTCAAAACAATCCCGTGACCTACGCAGGATCTGAGTCGTTATCCGAGCCAACTCGTGATCTCGCGTACCTTTATCAAAAGATTTCATCGCGCCCCAGCTCCATGCCACGAACCCCCCTATGTAGCCAAGATAAGGGACGAGCCGCTGTGCAATCAAGAGTCCAGCGCGGAATTGAGGAGGGACGATGGTGAGAGGGACACGACCAAGCAACCACTGTAAAGCAGTGGTCAAGATGGCAGCACGTTTCGCTGCTTCCAGGCTCTTGTTGTTCAATACGTCCAAGACAGGCGGAGGAAGATAGCTGACACGATTACGAGGTCAGCCTGGACATGCCCATGAATACCACGTAGACATACAGACGGTAGCCCCACCACGTCGCTTGGAGCGAAATCTTGTCCGGGCTCGGTACCCAGCGTGTCTCCGTTTTCACCACTTTCCGACCTTCAGTCATCTTGTCCCTCCATGATTTGGTGCCCTCCGTGACCTTGTCCGAAACGAGTTTCCCACCCTCGATCATTTTCCCCTTCCACGTATTGAACCACCCGACGGCGCCACGCTCTTTTTGTGCATCTGCATCAGATTGTCGGGCATCGGCTGACACGTCTTGTTGAACAGGTTCCTCCGAAATCCCCGGAGAAAGTACAAGAGGAGGCGAGCGTGGTGTGAGGTGCTCTCCAGCTCCAAAAAATGAGAGTGGACGCGCAGGCTGCTCAAACTCGAGTGACTCTCCGTCGTCAAATACGGACATGATGTCCGATGCTGCGAGCTCAACCTCTGAGTCATCGCTGGGAACAATTGGGCCATATAGCATGACACTGCCATCTCCCTCGTCTTCATCCTGCTCCTCCATGGAAGAGGGCGCTGAACCGGCAGGAGCTTCTTCCATCCTTGAAGGACGACGCAGGCGATCGAGGATCGTAAACACAGATTGCCTTCCCTTCTCGAGAGACCCGCTCATGGCATTCGTGTTATTCAGCAATGCAAGGAAACGCGAGTCAGTGATCGGTACAGGACCTAGAGGTGTAGGCCCGCTTGGGGTGGCAGGAACGGCTGTTTCCGACTGCGCAGCACCGAATGAAGTTGTCGCATCTGTCGCAGAGGGAGTGGGGACTTGAGGCGCCACCCGAGAGCCCAATAGTGTTTGAATACGCCGCGCAAGGGTGAGTGGCTCGGGAGCGGCGGCGTCATTGTCGTCGAGCCCTCCCGGGCCTGGGAAAGATCCGCGGCGCGCAAGCGCGGGTGATAACGCGGTTCCAGGGGGCTCGAAAACAATTCCGGTAGAATTAGTCTCGGCGGTAGGGCGACGCGCCGTGCTACGCGGGAATTCAGGAGTCGGTCTACGAGGTTCTGATCCGGTGGTAGAACCAGTACGTGGTGGGGTGTTGCCAGTGGATGTGGGGTCTGTTGCGACTGGCGAAGGGGTAGTCGCACTGGGTGCGGTGTCAAACCAAGAAGGAGGGGGGAATTCAGCTTCTTTTCCCTTTTTTTCTTTCTGTTTACCCTTCCGTCCAAACTTTACGAACTGCTCCAGGGCTTGAACTGTCGCACTTGGAAGGGTATCCTTGCTGCCATCCATGCGGGGGGAAGTGAGCCCGGATGGCCCGTGGCGCTTGGAACCTGACAGATCGCTTGTGGAATGACCGAGACGCGCTGATGACGAGTTCGCGCTTGCCATGATCGTAAGGAAGATCCTAGGAAGAGGACAGATGGGGCTGGTGCTGGTTGAGCAGCGCACACGTTCCTTACTAAGAGAGGCTTGCGTGGGAAGAAGCATCAACCCGCATCGATCATGCCATTCGTCAACTGCCACTACCACCACCTCGGATAATGACCATGTTGCAAAGCTCGACCTCAGAATATGGGCTCTTCTCTGTTACGATAGAGACAGGTGCAAACTGACTCATACGCGACAGGTCACTTTTGCTCCGCGGAGGGGAACAGTTCGTTCGCGTTCGCGTCTTTGCTCAGCTGATCACATGTACATGTCCACATGCACGTTGACTGAACGAAGTTCTCCTGGGTTCTTAACGGCTCCAGCCCAGAGCGTGCTATCCCGGACACGGCGATTGGACGTTCCGCGACAGCGACAGAGGCCAAGCATCACTGGCACCGTGAACTCAAGTTGTCGGTTTCTCTTATGCCTGCACTATCGGACCGCCATGCTGTTGATAAACGTGGGCACTAGTCCACATGGTTATCTTTAAATTTGGAATTTGGCCGTCTGCTCCATAACCCCAGAAGGCAGGGTCTAAATCAGCGCGTGCGCTCTTGATGCTAGGCAGCCTGTGAATTCAACCTTTGTATTGCACCCCATCGCAACACCGTCCTCCATTTATATGGCGAGGACTATCCTCTGCTCGCGTTATCTTCCTTTCCATGGCCACATACATTTCGTCCTCCAAACCTGCTCTCGTCCCTCTCGAGAATGTGAAACGGAAGCCCCGCACTCTTGTATTATGCTTCGACGGCACTACAGATCAATACAGTACCAAAGTGCGTAGCTTTCTTTTCCCATCCCTCTCCCTCGACAACACGTTATAATAATTGTTCCGGTATAATGCCTCACGCTGGCAGAATACAAATGTGATCAAGTTCTACTCTCTCTTGAGGAAAGATAAGGCCGAGGAACAGGTGTGCTACTACCAAGTGAGTGCTCCGTTTTTCTGTTTCCGATGCTCTTACACTCGGTAGGCGGGCATAGGAACATACTTCGCGCCGGGCGTCGTTCAACCGATTTTTCAATGGGCTGCGCGGATGTTGGACGAAGCTATCGCCTGGTACCTCTATGAACATGTGATTGATGGTTACAAGTTCCTCATGCAAAACTACAACGTCGGCGATAAAGTTTGCTTATTCGGTTCGTCCGCGTGCGAGTGCTCCCGACGGATGGCAACTCATCCTCTGCGAATTTTTTGCTAGGCTTCTCTCGCGGCGCATACACTGCCCGTGCGCTCGCAGGGATGTTGCACAAAGTATGGTTTGTTGTATTGTATATGTCTAGTCGTCATGTGAATTTGGTTGGCCGTCCAGGTTGGCCTGCTCTCCAGAGACAACGTGGAGCAAGTCCCCTTCGCGTACAAGCTCTTTAAGTCTAGGAGTAAAAGTGACCGTGCCCTTACTCAAGGCTTCAAAGTGACGTTCTGTCGTGAGGTACCCATTGACTTTGTTGGTGTTTGGTGGGTAGCTACGATCTCGATCTGCTGGGGGCGAACTCCTCCACGGTGGAGACTGAAGCTAAATTGATCCACGGCAGGGACACGGTTGCGAGCGTGGGGATTGTGAAGGGCCGAACGCTGCCTTACGTGGATACGAACCGTACAATTAGGGTATTTAGACAAGCTCTATCTCTTGATGAGGTATGGTGATAGCATCACCATCAATCTTGCTTCGCTCCTAATGCCACTTTTTCTTTCAGCACCGTACCAAGTTCCGCCCAAACTTGTATTACCATCAAGTATCGTCAAAAAAGTCTTGCAGTGCCGAAGACCAGACGCAATCCGGACCGGGGGCTGTTCCTGCTCGGGCTCTGACGGATGAGCTATTCCAGACGGATGTGAAAGAGGTATGGTTCGCTGGGTGTCATTCCGGTGCGTTCCGCCGTCTGGCCTTTCTGGCGCCTTGGGTTGACGACACTCAGATGTCGGCGGAGGTAGCGCACTGGACAAAGATGGCCATTCTCTCGCCAACATTCCGCTTCGCTGGATGGTCGAACAGGCCGTGAATGCAGACTGCGGGATCCTGTTCCACTGGGACGCGTTCGACCGATGGCACATTCCCTCCTCTATTGGATCACACGTGTACAAATCTCTACGCTGCGGTGAAGGCGCGGCCGCAACTGAGGACGGTCCCAACCGCAAGATAAATCAGCAAGATGCCCAGGATGCCGTGCGGCCTATCCACGATGAGCTGAAGAGAATACCTTTATGGTGGATCCTTGAGTTCCTCCCTCTCTCGTTCACCTACCAGAACCAGCAAGGCAATCTGGCCACCTCCTTTTTGTGAGTTACTGCCAGAAAACTGAGGACGCTGGGCTTTTGTTAATCATTGTTGATAGCCCTAATTTTGGTCGCGGACGGTGGGTTCCGCCGAGCCCTTTGTTCCATACGAGCGTCAAGATACGCCGGGATGATCTAAAGCTCAAGTACAAACCGAGGGCAAGTTATAAAAAAGGTACAGAACATTACGGGTCCTGAACTTTTTTTTACACTCGAAGGAGCACTGGGCCGTGGCTGCGATATTGACATTGCCCTTGGAATTTGGGACTCACCTTACCGTCCTTCGTTTCTCCTAAGGCGCATCTTGAGTATGGCAAAAACCGAATTGGACGATGTTGAGTATTTATTATGCTGATCTTTGCTTGGATTATTTGTTTTAGGTTCACAGTGGAAGGGAGAGTTGTATTTCTTGATATACATTAGAAACTTCACGCTATATAATGTGTTTGTGGTTTTGTTCCTGTTGGACGTGCAGCCGCCAACTCAGCCTGACAATTACTGAAAGGGAGACGTATGGGCACAACGTGCAGACGCCGTGCGCGAGGCCTTTCTGCACACCTACAATGAGTATCTTGTACTGACAATGCGCCACACGACGAATAGGGTTCACTTGTCCCATACCCACGAACTGTATGCATAAGTTGTTATCATCGAACCTCTTGTATTGTTTCAATACCATAGTAATGATTTCGACCTCGAAGAAACAGGGTAATACCAATCTTTGAGATGACTTGTCCCTTCTGCGGCAGCGCTGGCAGAAGCATCGCTGGGTGCACAGCGTATGAGCGTGACAACACGGGTACGACGAAAGATACACAATGCATGACCTTTCTATGTAATAGCTCTTGACATAGATTGCGACCGAAGGAGGTCAGGAATGAATGCGCGTTTCGAGCGTCATTCATTACAGCTCCGATATGTAGTAAATAAACGACATGCACTTTGGTCCGAACGCTTCCTGCCTGTACAACATCGCGACGCGATTGCAGGCTCATATCAGGAAGATAAGGATGAAAAGGGCGATCTCCGTCGCGGCGACGACGCAAGCAACGAGAGCTACAATGCGTCCCGCAGTTATGAATGGCCTTCCAAATGATTGCATATGCTCCTGCCCAACGGTTGGTATCGCTGACATGTTGCTTGGATCATCAGCGTTGTCCCCGTCCACATAGTTGTGCCTCGTATGGCGCGCGCGGAAGAATGCGCAGGCACACAAGAGGAACGCGAGGATGGCGAAAACTAGGCCGACTGCGATGCATGAAGGATTGAAACTATGAAGGAAAGACGAGGGATGATATGGGGCATACTGCGATAGAAATGGCGGTCAAAGAGTCTCAGCACGGTCAGGGAATAGCCCAGCATTCCAAGCGCGGTTCGCATGTACGCCCCGTCGTAAGTGCGTTGGTGAGCTCGCAGCTCGACGAGCTGGCCAACATCTGCACAGATAAAGGAGCGTCGTCGGTGACCACTGCAGAGGTGTGCAAAGCTCGAGAAATAGACGGAATATTTCAAGCTTACCGATACCTGTGCTGCGCTGTCATTTCTGGGTTGGGTCATGAACACCAGACTGGGGGTGTTTGACGGGTCGTCATGTGTGTGTCAGCCCGTGTATCCTTCCAAATCAAAATCAAAATCATACCTCTCGCCCGCCTAGTCCGACGCGTCAACCGCCAGCTGGAGTTAGAGCTCCTACACATCCGTGACGCACAAAAGACCTTATAGGTCACCTGTCATGTTGTCGAGACTTCGCTCCGTCGGGACAAGGTGTGTCACCATCCTCTCGAACCAATTTCTCAGCCGGTAACTCTCACCGTAGGTCCACGAGGCGTTATATCACACCTTTGACACAGCTGCGATCACAGGTAGCCATTTTCTTTATCTCGCTGACCACGCATCCACGATGCTGAGCATATCACAGCGCGTCGACCTCCTACCGTGCTCATCGCGGGTGCAAGCACCTCTCGCAACGCGGAGCATATGGCTCTTCTCGAAAAAGCCAGAGGCAACGACCCCCACGACTGTGCCACGGGAAAGCGCCGTCCCCATCCCCGAGCCCGCACCAGCACCACCACAGGTCGCAACCGGCTCCCCAGTCCCGCCCGCCGCGCTGTCCGCAGAACCCGTCCCGGCCGACGCAGTTGCGCAAGCCTCTCCCCTGCCCCCGTCGGATGCCGCCCTCGAAACGCTCGCGACGTTCACCTCCCTCCAATACGGCGACCTCGCAGCGCTGGGGCTCGCCGGTTGGTCCCCGGCCGGTCTGTCCACGTGGATGCTCGAGCTCCTCAACGTCTCGGCGGGCCTACCGTGGTTCCACACCATCGTCGCGGGCACGCTCCTCTCCCGCCTGATTTTGCTCCCCTTCTCCATCAAGCAGCTCCGCAACTCTTCCGCGCTTGCACCGTACCAGCCGCGCCTGCTTGAGCTTAAGGAGGAGCTTAACCGGGCGTACCAGTCCGGGGACAAGCTTGCGGTGCAGCGCGTCGCGCTCAAGCAGCGCCGCGTGTATGAAGAGTCGGGCGTGAGCATGATACCCATGATGATGATGCCGTTCGTGCAGCTGCCCGTGACGCTCGGGATGTTCTTCGGCATCAAGCGTCTCTGCGCTCTCCCTGTCGAACAGCTTCATTGGAGCGGCGTCTCGTTCCTTCCCGATCTTATCGTCCCGGATCCGTACTATGTCTTGCCGATTGCCTCCGCGGTGCTCATGAACCTGCAGCTCTCCGTACGTGCTCCTCCTGCTTGCGGAAGGATCTGCCTTCTGACGCCGTTTGTTCAACCGTAGGCCGGCGCAGGGGACATGGTAGCCACGGCTGACCGCGCGACTGCGGCCAACATGATCAACGCCTTCCGCATAGTCTCGGTCATCTCCATCCCGCTCATGGGTCATTTCCCATCTGTATGTGCCTGTGTGCTTCGTATTGCAATCCCTGCCTTGTCATAATCACGGCGAACTTCCTTCCAGGGTCTCAACCTGTACGTCTTCACGGGCATCGCCGCGATGTTCGTGCAAACCCTCGTACTGCGACAAGATGCTGTTCGCCGGATGTTGCGCATCCCAGTCTTGCCGAAGTCTACGGATGTGGAGCCGGTAACGCTCAGAGAGTCTGTAGACCATATTAGACAGTGGTTCAGTGAGCAAAACCGGATCGCACAGGAGCGGGCCATGAAGGGTAAGAGGTGGTGAGACGTGACGCCTTTCATACAGCCTTTGGATAGAATATAATTAATCGCCGCTTCTCACTCATCTGTTGTGTTTGACAAGCAGCCCTCACGTGGATCGCGCACGCCTGCATTCAACTAAACGTAAATAATAGTCGGTCATTATAGAAAAGGAGACAGGGAGCCGCCCAAAAGTCATGTGAGTTCAGGCGAACTCAGGGGGGTGCCTCAGGAAGACGGTCTGTGTACTACACACCTGCCTTCAACTTGCCTCTCGCCCGTTCATTGTTACGCGTGACGACTGCCATCCACCTCGCGGCCGCCCACCCACTCCAGATAAGAGCAACGACGCAGACCCCAACTCTGGACACGCGGCAAGCTTATCGTGCTGCGCGCAGGTCCAGGTACACTGCGGGTATGGGGTACGCCCACCTTGCCTCCAGTGTCGCGATGCCCTCGACAGAGGAATGCTCGATTTATAAGTGGAGAGGCGCGAGAACCGTTGTCAGATGAGATGGCCTCTATGCTACTTCAAAGTGATCATTTGTAGGAGCCAGAGATGCATAGTGATTGGGTATGTATGTTTGAATCAAACCGAGATGGATTTCATGTGCTTCCGTACTTGATTCCGAAGACTCCTATGTGCATGCGTTGCCCTTTAGGGGCAAATGTAACACAAACACTCATCTCCTCCATCCTCGCGTGCTCTCGCCCCCGTCATTCTCCTCGTCTCATCAAGGAAGCCTCAAACCGAGAAGAACTTACCAAGATCAATGCTGGTAGGCCCACTCTCTGCACTATTCTCCCGGGCATCTTTCAACCCGTTTGCTTCCGTAGATCCTGACAACTGGACTTGGACGGAACAGGCCCGCGACCATTGGCGTGAAGCCTCCAATAGGTGGAAGGACTTCGCAGACTATGCGCAGTCAACGACCCTGACTGAAACCCTCGATCTGGGCAACCTTGCATCTATACGCAACGATCTTGTGCTCGTTCGCGAGTGCTACCGGGAGGCGGAAAAAGTCGTTTGGCATCAAGCGGTCGAATCCCTCCAAGGCGGGATCATTTTTACCGGTCAATCCGGGATCGGTAGGCACTCATTTCTGCCGTCGTTGCTGTGCAAAGCAGAAGCAGTTCCTCCAGGTAAAACGCACTTCCTTTGGTACCTCCTCTTCCGCCTCTTGCAGGACAACCAAAATGTCTTGTTCATTGTTGATTTGCATGGACCAATCCTCTTTTACCTTGGCAGCATCTATGCGCTTGCGGACCCTTGCCCTCGGCATGAACACCTTCCCGAAAATTCTAAAGGTGGCTTTTTATGGCTGCTTTTCGACACTCCTAACGCATCCACTCCCATCCCACCGGTGGTGTATTCCTCACTATGTTTCCCCATCCAGACCCCATCTCCGAACCGTGCACATTTCTCAACTTGGCTCAAGCATCGGTTTCCAGTTTACACCGCCTTCCCAATCTGGTCTATTGAAGAACTGAGGAAGGGGTACGATATCTTTCGACATTTATTGTTCCTCGGAAATGCCAACTTTCTTGTTTCTCAGAATAGAACTGGATCGCGGGTTCGAACGTTTCAAAACTCGCTTGGAGCGATACTTGAATTCGTGGCATGATAACTCCCCACCTGCCCGTCTCACCGATGCGGATGATCCGATTTCCTTTCACTTCGCACATCTCAGATCACTCCATGGGGAAAACCCGCCGGAGCTCGAGAAAGCGATCGATGATATCCTGAACAATGCCATCACGTATTTCGGATACATCGCCCGAGATATCTTCCGAGCAGTACTCGTGGATTTTCGGCGCGTCTATAATCACAACATGGCCGTAATCAACTACTTTCCTGAAGATCTCGAGGCGATGCTGCGTACAATCGTGCACAGTGAGGTCCCTTCTCATTCTGCCATTGTCATCAAATCTCGTCACGAGGTTGGGCTTGAGGTGGAATGGGACATTGACTTTAGGTCTGTCCGGATAGCGGAGGTGGTGGCGCTCAAATTCAAGCAGTATAAGGAAGAACGTTTGCGCGCGCTCATTTCCTATCTCGCAGCTGTTCCCCAAGGGGTAACACTTGCATCGCGGCTTTTCGATGCCAATGTCCATAGCAGGATCCCGGTCAGCGTCAATGGTCGGCCGTCCAAACGACGGGCCACTTCGGAAGATGAGATTTCATCTTGATACTCTCAAGTTTGCCTTCAGTAGGTCGGGTCGTCGCAGTCGTCATCCCTCCTCTTTGTCGGTGGTCAAACAACAAGAGTTCTCCGTTTTTCTGAATGCCTTCTTTGTGAGATTATGGTGAGCCGTGGTTCAGGGTGTGGATAGTGGCACGCGGGCAGAATTTTGGCGAACAAGTTCCTCGTACATTCAGGCTCAGTGTCCGTTTTATATTATGGTGGCTACTCGTATATGTGAGACACTAAGCAAATGTGCGTTATTCTATTACAGCGCCGAGTTTGCAATCTGAGACTCTTCGAGTCGTTTTGTCTCTCAGACACTGTATGATCAACAGGCGCATTTGGCGTGTGCGCAATGTGAGGGACATCGCTTTTGGGGGATCTAAGAGAATGTGACCGCGACTCCCGCATGTTCAATTGCCCTGTTGTCCTCTTAATCAAGCTGCGGGACTATAACTGACCGCATCTAACTGTGCACCTCATCGCTGTCGGCCACCACCGTGGTCACCGTCACCCAAGGGAAGTCACATTTCTCCAAAGCGCACTGTTCGCACAATCCTCTACCATGACCGTCGCGCGGGGTGCAGACGATCGCTGTATGTTGTCAAACATATTACTCCAGTCACGCAGGAAGGTAGCGATGCGAGCGCGTGTGGAATAGAGGGACTCGGAGCCTGAGCCAGTAAAGTCGTGTCCCAGAAGAGTGAGTGCTCATGAGAGGTCGCTCACCCCAAGTTGGGTGGTAAAGTCGATAAACTGGGGGCGGCGAACGACTGTGAAACACCCTCGGTAATCGGTTTTCACAGTTCAAGCAGGTTGTGTAACCAGTTTAGAGAAAATAACAATACCTCTGTGCCCACTTTGTCGTCCTGATCCCAAGCCAGCGACAGTTGGGGGTGGGGGCACCCATGTAAGTGGCTACGGAATCACGTGTGCCAATAATTGCCTTTCACGCAATGTCGCCCCCATTTGGACTCTTACTTACTGTACTGATGCATGTCATATGGTATGCCGCTGTCTAACAATTCGCGTTCTCAACTCCCTTTCATGCTCCTCTTCCTTTCATCTTATATTCTCCTTTGTGCTGCCCTGTACATAAAAAGAATCCATCTTGTCTGTTCTTCCCTTGGACTGCCTCAAGAAGCCATCATCGCGTCCGCGTTCTCGGCTCCTCCCTCTCTCCTCTCCTCTTTCCACTTGGACCAGTCAGCATCACGATCTCACCCGCGCGTCCCTGAACTTGCTACACCACCATTGGGCCAATAGTGTCAGGGGCCGGATAAATTATAGGAGGTACTCGTAGTCATTTAGAAGTTCGGATGACGACGATCATCAACAAGTCGGCCGGCTTGGCACCACGCCTTCCAAGGGGCCCCTATGCAGCTCCTGCTCACTCCAGACGGCGTCTTGTCTTCGCCCTTTGTGTTTATACGAAACTTTCTTTGACAGTTTCAACCAGTTTCAACGCTTTGCTCAATAGCGACCTCAGGGTTCTCGCGGGGATGGGTATTTTCTTCTCTATAAGGACCCGTGGTGCAATCTCCGGCATCGTTCGTAGATCGGCCGCAAATCGTGTTCGCGGGACCGTATATTTACCCCTCAAGCACGGCGCCGACCTGCGGTTGCGGTATATATTTACCCCTCAAGATGGACCCCTAGCTTGCTTGCCCCTTGACTCTAGAGCCCTTTCACCATGCGCTTCAAATTGGTTTCTGTCATCGTCGCTCTCGTCCTTTTCACCAACCCTTCCAGCGACGATGCTCCGCAGGGACTTGTGGCCGCCGCGGTCCCGACAAAAACACTTCGGCGTATCGTTGCTCGAGGGGTGCCATCCTTCCATCCCCGGGACGGAGAGGTCCATCGTCGTGACTACGTCTCACGGGCTATGCCGTCGTCCCATCCCTGGAGCCGGGACCGGGACGGGGACGGTGAGGTCCATCGTCGTAACCACGTCCCGCGAGCAAATCCGTCGGGCACGCCGGGTGGCGGAGGCGACGATAAGCAACTTCCGCGCCGCCATAGTCCGCGAGCAAAGCTGTCGTCGCCGCTGCAGCGTCGCGACCCGATTCCGGGAGGCACGCTGGCGGCGGACGAGAGCGGCCGGGAGACGAGGGGCGCTCAACAGGGGCAAAACGTCCTTTGGAGCGAGACCGACGGGGGTCTGAAGTGGATCGAGGACGAATGTCCCGCGCCGTTGTGGGCGTGCCCCGTGCGCGGCGTGGGCAATGGGGACGCCTACGAGTGCGTTGACCTGTGGGAGGACTTGGATAGCTGCGGTGGATGCGCGGCAGATGATATCACGTGCGTTAGTTTTCTTTCTCTTGGGGAACCAAATCGGCCGTACCTTACTCACACTGTCGTGATACGAAAGCCATGACTGCAATGGGATCGCCAATGCGCGCAGTGTGGCGTGTGTATCTGGGTACTGTGAGGTGCAGTCGTGCATTGCGGGGTACGTGGCCTCACCGTCGCTGGACGGGTGTGTACCGGTTAATAAGTAGGACCTGACTGTATATCTGTTGCACGTGATGATTTCGTCTGCCGTTGAATGACGTCAGCTAAATTACGAGGGCTGACATTCGAGAGTGGTCTGATTTTCGCGAATCCCCGGTGCCCCTGCCGCGCCGAGCGTTCATTTGCCCTTTATTACGAGTCGGACTACCAGGATCCCTCTCCTTCTCATCATGTCCATCCTCCCTGGCCCTTTTCAGCCTCTCGGATAGGCCTTCCCACACTGAGCGGGTCCTTTTGTATTATCCTCGAACCCCTTTCGTTCCTCCTTCCGAGTACCCCCTCGCCGTCGCCTTGGAGTTGTTTGTTGCCCCTCGTCAAGCTGGCGTGTATCCTCTGTTCAGTTTCCTTCACTTGTATAGCAGCACTGGGCTTCTACTGCCCAACAACCAAACGCCTCCTTCGAACCTGTACAGATTCATCCTGGCAAATCAGCACGCTGGCTTCCTTTCAGCACGTCCAAGGTAGTGCAGAGGAACGGGCCTTGACCCGTCGTGATGATTTGCCCTTTGTCGATGGGTGGCGCTTCTATGTTAACATCCGGTTCGGCTTCGCTTTGAACTTTGTAGAGGGCGCGAATGCTGCACGTGCTGTGATGCATTCCGCGACCGTGGTGGTGCTCGCTCTGGTTGCAGGATGCACCGGCTTCGTGACGGTCTGTCTGTTCATTCATATTGGTTATTTATGGTTGATTTGACCTATGGATAGAGTATTGCGGTTCTCTCGTTGACGTGGCTGGTTCCTTCTATGCGTAGAGCACCTCCTGAGATAACGGAGAAACCTCAACGGCGTATATCCCTAGTGCCACCGCGAACCCCACATCCGCCCATACGAGCACATAAGACAGAGCCTGTTCCGGAACAGAGACCAGAGCCTGTCCGTGATGTCTCGTTTGAACAACATGTTTCAATAGTCCCAGATCCAACCCCGGCCTCGTCGGCTCCATCGTCTCCGCAACGTCGTTCCATCCCTTTACCACGTTGTAAAGGCCGCACGTCGGACACCGGAGCGGTATCCCCTCCCCCACCACCGGCCTCCATCGCAGCCGATAATTCCCCTCTCTCATCTGCTGAGACGCTCACAGAGGCGCCTGCTGAGGTAAAACGGGCGTTGTCTGCGCGCCTCACGCGCGTCCTTCTCTTCCCTCGCGGACGTCGGGTCTTACGTTCCTCTACACCTCTGTCGCCGACGACGTCATCGTCATCAGCAACTGTAGTTTCGGAGTTTGGCGACCATGTCGGCGTTTCTAGAAAAGGCGAGTCGCTACCCAAATCAGACGGTAGGCGACCCAACGTCAGCGAAAGAGGACGTTTTGGTTTTTTGAAAAAGTCCAAAACGATCGATGAGCAGACTCGCGGCTGTAGGTTTCACCTTGCTCTATCATTCGGTTTCTCTCTAATCCCCTCGTCACCGCAGCTGCTACAAGTTGCGGTCGGCCCTCTCCAATGTCAATGCACTCCCTCGCATCAGTTCATTCTCCCTCGGCCAATTCCTCGGCCGATTCGATTCCTTCTGCCCGGCTTACAAACTCCCCTCTCTCATTATCCTTCGCCCTACCGGACAGCTCTGAACAGATTCAACACCGACGTGTGATGTCTACTCCCTCTGCGTCCTCGAAATTGCGCAGAGCAGACAAGATCTGCCCTCGCAAGGAAAAGGCGAAGGGAGTAGAGCCCAGGCCTAAGCCCGCACGCACTCAACCGTATGGTCCCCCTTACAATTGGGTACCCCCAACACCTGGAGCATGGGCCGTGGTCGAGGAAACAGACGACGAACGCGTGAGAGCCGAAAGGCGACGAAAGCGAGTCAGCGCCCCCACCGTAGTCTCAAGCTCTCAAGATGTTAGGCGCTTTGTATCCGGGAGCGCAACTATACCACGCCCGACTGTATAACATGGTCCTTGACTTGGGTTGGAAGTTATTAGTATATGTACAAAAAATCATCGTCTCTCATTCATCTTTGCCGCTCACTCATCTTGTATATATTATCCGTTTATTGCATCTGATCCTGCGTAGTCTCCGTTACACATAGTCTCATACCTATACCTAGATGCCACCACCTCTTGTTGTACTCCCTGTCGTTGTCATCAATTTGCGATCATTAATATTGCGGTCGTTCACGGAAATGCTTATGTCTAATCGGCATAGCAATGGGCATATAAAATATAATTGGCACGAATTCATTGTGATGGCATAATGAATCGCGTCCGCTTTTACCGCATGGAACATTCTCGTTTGAATAGTCGCCGCGTTGACTGAAGTGTTCCGCGAGCTTCGCGGCAACTGAACGAGAATCGTGAGAGACATTTAACCTGTTCCGTGCGGACGGTCGGCGCTACTCGACTTACGGCATGCGAGATGAGTAATCAATTTTTACTTCACGCCATGGCACCCGCGCCAACGCAACGCTCACGACAGAAAGGGAGTAAAGAGTGTAAGAAGCAGGATGTAAGCGGCCCGTTCGGCGTTCGATGCATCGAAACGCTCGGTAAAATCACTACGAACGCGGCTCGCCGTCGTTACGTTAGTCGCTGATGATGGCCCACGTATGGCGTATACAGTATGACGAAGCAGACGGCACGGCCCGCCGCGCATCATGATCATGAGAGAGAGAGAGAGGGGGGGGGGGGGGGGGGGGGGGGGATGGGGGAACTTTTTCCCACACATGCGCCGGCGCGGTCTTACGAGCGGACGCCGACGTTCATCGTCGCCACCCCGTCCGTCGTCAGCAAGTGAGCATGGCGCCAATCACCGGACTTTGTGCCACTTCGAGCACGCCCCCGCCCTCGAGCGCGCGCCACAGCGCCGCGTCCAATAATCGTCTGCCAAGGGCGGCGGAATCCATCAAAAACATCAAATTTGCGATGGCGGCGATAACGACGAACGCGACGCACCGGAGCTGTTGCACCAGGATCGCGATGCGCGGCCAGGCGCGCAGGCGCAGCGTGCCCTCGACTCGTCCGCCGACCGTCAGACCGCCGCTGACGTGATCGATAGCGATGTGCCCGCCGAACAGCAGCAAGGCGTACAGCGGGACCTTCGAACCCAAAAGCCCAAAAAGAAAAAAACAAAGAGCCGTCCAGTTGCGAAGAGACTTTGAAAAAAAAAAAAAAAAAAAAAAAAAAACACCTCCGTAACTTTGGACTCACCTCGGTAACGTCGCGCAGGAATACCTTGCTGGCCGTCTCGACCCGCTCGAAGCTCACGACCATGCCGGACCGCCAGCGCGTCTCGGAAAACTGCACGCTCCCGGGGTGCACCCACACGCGCGCACCGCGCATGTCCGTCGCGCGCCACTGGTTCGCGCCGACGTCCCGCGCGACCGCCCCGCTCGCGGTGTGCGCAAACTTCACCGCCTGGCGCGGGAGCGCAATGCGCGCGATGCGCGGATAGAGCGCCGCGAGAAGCAGCGCCTTGAGCAGCGCCGGCTCGCCCGCGTGCGCGTTCAGCTCCGGCGCCGAGGCACGCTGGCCTGGCTGCACGAGCCCCGCGGTCGTGAGCGCCGCGAGGAGGTCGTTGCGCAGGACGCCGATGTCGCGGATCGTGGTCGCCGCGATGTAGTTCTGGCTCCCAGAGCGCGAGGGAGAAGAGAGGAGATTTAGTCGAGCGGAAGAGGACGTGAAGGGCGAGGCGAGGGAGTTGGGTGGGGGCACTGGCGACGTACATCCGAACAGAAAGCGCGCATGGCACTGGGCGATTCTTCTTGGCGTATTCGCATGCATTCGTCGTACGCGCGGACGTCGGTAAGTATGTCGCTTTTCTCTCTTGCAAAGCGTGCGCGCGCTCTTCGTAACACGTCAGCTTACAACGAGCGCACATGGGGAGGGTAGCCATACGCTGTAGCTTCATCACGCTTCTCCATAGGACTCAGGAAAACAGGCTTGGAGGAAAGACAGGCTGCAATGGTCAAGGCAGGGTCAAGGCATTGGAAGACGGTAGCGAGTATAAGCATCTATGGAGACCCTGAGTTAATACTCGCCAGCTGATCAGCCTCTTTTGATTCACCTTCCCAAGACGAAGGTCAAGAGGAAGCGTAGCCTAGAGAACAGTCAGCAGACTGTCAGTGGAGGTATGACTTCGTCTTACTATGTGCCGACCAAGGGCGGTCAAGCGGCCGTCCTGACCCAGTGCGCCCAGCTCCCCAAGAACGGAGAGTGCCTTGTCCATTGCAGCAACTTCCGGTGGATCGATGGCGTGACTGAGGAATTCCTACAAAAGAGGCGCGTCAGAAGCGGCTGTAATTACCACTCTGCTACTTCAAACCTTGACATCTTCGTCTTCCCGCATTGCCTTCACAGAGAGGCAGATACTCTCCAACGGGACACGCAAGATCTCGGGTCGCGGGAACTGTTCCATCTTGTTCTCGCGCCAGCGTGTGTATAGCTTATAACACACGCCCGGGCGGGTGCGTCCTGCACGCCCCCGGCGCTGGCGTCCTGCAGCACGGGTGATCCATTGCTCGATGAGTTTCGTGAGGCCGCTTTCGGGGTCGTATTGAGACTCTTTGACCTTTCCCGCGTCAATGACATAAACAATGTCGTCGATGGTGATTGAAGTCTGTGCAGCGAGGTTCTGGGTCAATAGTATGAAGCAGACGGCAGATGAGATGGTGATCCACCTCTGCGACGTTCGTGGCGACGACAATCTTCCATTTCGAGGTCGGCGCAAACACCGCACGCTGCTCATCGCTCGATAGGTTGGCGTGCAGAGGAAAAATCTTGGCCTGAGAGGCGGGGGATGAACCCTGAAGAGAGTCGATGCACTGTCTGATTTCTTGAACACCAGGCAAGAACACGAGAATTCCTCCTTTGTCTTCCCCTTTCCCGATGATATGATTGACCGTAGCCGTTATAAGCTGTCCGCACATGTGAGAAGAGACGTGGGCACATTCAAATGGAGTCTTACCGCATAATCCACCCGACCAGAGCGGCTAATCGTCTGTACTGCTGTTGCACTGCGTCCATCAAGACCTGCACTAAGACACTCTTCTCTATTGACTCGCAAGCCTTCGCCATCCTGTCTCTTTCTTTCGGGATTCGCAGATGGATGATAATTAATCACATCGATAAAATCCTCAAGGAACCTGTCACGTCTGTTGTCAGCCACCGTGTCTGGTCGGTTACCGAGAACAAGCCTCCTACATATCCGTCACCGGGTACGCGAACCCAGGGATCCTGAGGAGCGGAGCATCGGAGAAATACCGAACAAAGGTTTCATGATTTATCGTAGCTGACATCAAGACAACTTTCAGAGTGGAGTTCTGCTTCAACAGTTCCTTTAGCTCCAGTAACAAGAAGTCGCCTTCGACTGAGCGTTCATGAACCTAACTAAAGTTCATCATATGTAGTATGGTAATCTTTATACGTTCACTTGCCTCGTCTATGATGACATGGGTGACGCCGTTCAGGTCGTCTCCACTACCGAGTCGCCTGAGTAGGACACCGGTCGTACAGAAGAGTAACTTTGTTTTGTTGGTCCGTCTACTTTCCCCTCGAATTACGTAGCCCACAGAACCGTCGGTCAAACGCTCGGTATGGACACGCACAGCGACCGATATGGCGGAGATACGACGAGGTTGGGTAACAAGGATGTTTGCGCTGGAGCCCCTGCCAGACTCAATGAGAGAGTCGAGTATGAACTGTGGCACTAAGGAGAGTCAGGCATACTTGTGGCGAGTCTCCACGTCAGGAAACGCCTCACGCTGTGTCGTTTTCCCTGAACCAGTCTCGCCGACCACGACAACCACTCTAGAACGCACAAGCATAGCCAAGAAGTCATCCTTCGACGAAAATGCAGGAAGACGGCATCGCGCTTCGTGCATCTTTGCATACCGCACATCTTGACGCATCGTGTCAAATTCCTGCATCACCTCAGCATCTGAACGTAAATCCTGGCCAACCGAACCGGACGAGCTGCGAGGCTTCCATGACGTGCTTCTCGCTTGAACATCGGCAGTCGCAACAGCTTTCAGCTCTGGCACCTCCTCCACCGGCGGAGCGAAGTGTTTTAGAACATCAGAGATGTTTGGGGGTCCCTGGTCTTCTACTATTGCCCAATGCTCTTCAAGAACCTGCATTGCCAAGACACAGATACTCTCTGTAGATTCCTTGACGGCACCTTGTTCGAAGGCATCAAGAAGCTTTGCCAAAAGATGTAATCGAACATAGGCGGGAACTGAGGGCGATGTAAGATACATCGGCGGCGGGCGTGATGTCCGGTTATACGAGTAACCAGGAGGAATGACAAAATGAAGCTGGATTGGCGCAAGGAAAAGCGGCATGACCAGGGTGAAGGTGTTGTCATCCGCGTAAGACGCGCCCATTGCCTCCATCTCATCAGCTGTGATGCGCTCCTCTAACCCACCGTCGGTAGGCTGCATTGCGACATCTAACCAAGACTCCCCAACGAGGCGACGATTCAGTGCCGCCACGAGTAAGGCCCACTCTTCAAGCAAGTGTGGCTCAGTTGTGCACTCGCGCACTATATGGGCAGGCCACCCTGCTTGCTTGATGGCACGCTCCTCAATCCAACGTTTCTTAATATCTTCTTGACCTTCATGCATACTCGTCACGAACGGGTTCGAACTGTTATTCCCAGGGAGAAAGCGCTGGGGCAAGTCGACCTCAGGAATATGAAGAACGAGATACTCGATGCATGCTTCAAGTGGAGAAGCTGCGCTCAGAAGGTTCGAGGCAAGAAAGGAAGGCTTGGAGAGAAATGTGATTGCATCACGCGCTTGGGACTTCATGAAGCCTAGATTCTCTAATCGTTGGAGGAGGACCGGCATATTGTCTTCTCCAATAATCACAGCAGGGGCGTCCACATCCTCTGGACTATTTGCGATCGCCTAACACAAACGTAAAAATGACAGGTACAGGCCAAGTGGCTGGAGATCATAACCTTTTTAATAGCGTTCTCGACCAGTTCACGGAGATCACTAGACAGTTTCACCTCGGGAGAGTCATCGAACTTCGATTCTGATGTAAGAGCCTCGATGGTTTGTTGAGCTTCCTTCTTTTTAGCTACTTTCTCTTGACGGTCTGTCACGGACTTGCGCGCCGCAAAGGGATCAGCATCGTACATCCAACTTTGGTGAGATGGCGCATTCTTATGCTCAGCCGCCAGCTCAGCCCAGTAGTCACGAGGTCCGGAAGGAAGAACACGATTGAGTTGGATACTGTTGCAGAACTAGTTGTGAAATGCAATGGGTTTTCACGAGACCAATAAAGATGAGCAAACGAACGCGATAAAGAGCATACGTGGCACCCCAGTGGCGCGCTTCCAAGGCAGATTGACAAATATAGGGAGGATGAGGCTCCATGCGCACCGATTCGTGCTCTTGGCCATTCTTGGTCCGAACGATCCTCGTTAAAATGACGACAAAGGCCCAGCCTTCATTCCTCTTTGGCTGAAAAGGATGTGAATATGATTCCGCCCCGACAGAAAACGGGAAAAGCAACTGAACAGTGTCGACGACAGGTTTCTCCCACCCATTTTTTGTGCATCTACATATATGTCACCGCGCACTGTCCAAAGCCACACATACAAGGTGTAGTACAGACAAACCTTTCTTGTAGTAAACTGAGCGGATATTTTGAGCCAGGAGGGAACAAAGGTGGAGGACTTGCATCGACCTTTGAGGGAACCAATACCTCCTTAGAAGATTTGGACGAATTTCCGGCATTACCTGACTTGACGATGGCTCTTCTGGGAGGCATTTATTGTGCATGGAGGGTGTAAGCAGATTAGCCTCAAGCGTCTAAGCGTGACTCGGTTTGGCCTTTGGAGGTCTTAGTCAGCAGCGCCATCTTTGTCTCTGACTTGCCATGGCCCATGATGACCTCTACAATCTCGAATTCCTCTCCCTTGTCGCAAAAATCACACAGGAGATAGATAACCACACCGGTCTGAATGACAAAACCCTTTCCGAGTTTGTTATTGATCTACATGACCAATCCAAAACACTCGCAGACTTTAAGGCCAAGCTCAAGAAAGTCGGCGCAGACTTTCCAGAGTCCTTCGTCGAGAATATCGATCGCCTCATCTTGACGCTCCATCCGAAACATAAAAAGAAGAGCTCTGTCAAGGCAAATGGGAAGGTCAAGTCCAATGGCGACGGCGCGTTGGACGAGAAGGACAAACAGAAACGTATGTTCCCCGGCCTCGCTCTGGCGGACCAGGACCGGCAAGCGACAGTGTCGAAGGATGTGTTAATGAGAGAAGTTGATGATATGATGGCTCAGTTCGAGTCGTCGGCGCAGCGTCCAATTTCTCGTCAAGACCCCTCGCCCCCCCACAAACGCCGGCGGACGTCCGTGTCACCCCCTCGACGGCGCAGCGTCAGCCCACCACGAGGCAGGGGTTATGACAGAGGGAACAATGGCCGGGGTAGAGGTCCACTGGATGAACGGCCGGTATTGTTTAAGATCTATGACGGACGGGTGCAGGGGCTCAAAGAGTTTGGAGCGTTTGTTCAACTAGAAGGCGTTGCGGGAAGAGTGGAAGGTATGTCCCATTAACCGGGTCCCTTGTTTTCCTCTCTCAATCTTTTCATCAGGTCTGGTACATATTTCTAATATTCAGGTTGGTACCCGCGCCAACTCGGCCGCAGACCTCCTCAGCAGAGGTCAACCAGTCAAGGTCAAAGTAATGAGCGTGGCTGGCAGTCGCGTTGGTCTGTCAATGAAAGATGTTGACCAGGTCACTGGCCGCGACCTCACCCCTCACCTTCGTATCAAGTCGGAAGCCGAGCTCATTGAAGAAGAGCGACAGCGCGCATCTCATGCTTCCACCGGAACGAATGCACTCCCCCTTGGTGTTAAGGACAGTGCGTCCGTGCGCTCGGCGAAGCGATCGACATCTGTGGAGCGTTGGGAGTTCAAGCAACTGATTTCATCAGGTGCTCTTAACGCCTCTGAGTATCCTGACCTTGACGAGGACTTCAGTAACCCGGTAGCTCGGGCAGAGGTGGAGGAAGAATTGGATGTAGAGGTTCGGGAGGAAGAGCCGGCATTCCTCCGTGGTCAAACTAAACGGACACTTGACCTTAGCCCTGTTAAGATCGTGAAAGCGCCCGATGGATCGCTCAATCGCGCTGCATTGGCCGGAGCGGCGTTTGCAAAAGAGCGCCGCGAGTTGAGGCAACAGGAAGCAAACGACAAAGCGGATTCAGAAGCGCGCGACTTTGGCACACCTTGGCAGGATCCTATGGCGAAGGATTCCGACAGAGTATTTGCGCAGGATCTGAGGAGCCATCTTCGTGGGCAAAAGTCTTCCGAGTCCGACAGTGGCTGGAAGACATCAACATTCAACAAGGCGACCACGTTCGGAGAGATTACAACTCTTAGCATCCAGGACCAACGAAAGTCGTTGCCCATCTACAAGTTGCGCGATCCACTACTGCAAGCGATCAGAGATGTATGTCCACTCTCGATATTTATCGATGTTCTACCGACGGTTCGGAATAGCACCAAGTCCTTATCGTTGTCGGGGACACAGGATCTGGCAAGACTACTCAGATGACGCAATATCTTGCTGAAGACGGTTACGCAGACAATAGTAGAATAGGTTGCACACAGCCCCGTCGTGTCGCTGCCATGTCTGTTGCAAAACGTGTTGCGGAGGAGGTCGGCTGCCGTCTCGGCCAGGAGGTTGGCTACACAATCCGTTTCGAGGATTGCACCAGCCCAGAGACTAGGATCAAGTACATGACGGACGGTATGCTCCAACGAGAGTGTCTTATAGACCCGGATGTCAGCCAATACTCTGTCATAATGCTGGATGAAGCGCATGAGCGGACAATCGCAACGGACGTTTTGTTCGGTCTTCTCAAAAGTGGGCTATAGTCGCATTCTCATATGGAAGGTCAAGCTGACAAGGTTCACAGAGGCTATCAAACGACGGTCCGATCTCAAACTTATTGTAACGTCCGCCACGCTCGACGCCGAAAAGTTCTCCAAGTACTTCTTTGGCTGTCCTATCTTTACAATCCCCGGTCGTACCTACCCCGTGGAGGTGCTATACACCAAAGAGCCCGAGACAGACTACCTTGATGCATCACTCATCACGGTCATGCAAATTCACCTCTCCGAGCCACCAGGCGATATCCTACTTTTCCTAACAGGTCAAGAAGAGATCGACACTTCGTGCGAGATCCTTTTTGAGCGAATGAAGGCGCTGGGCCCCAAAGTGCCGGAACTAATCATTCTTCCCATCTACTCCGCGCTCCCTTCCGAAGTACAATCACGGGTCTTCGAACCCACGCCGCCAGGCGCCCGAAAAGTCGTGATCGCGACTAACGTCGCAGAAACGAGTCTGACGATACCCGGAATCTACTATGTCATCGACCCGGGCTTTGCGAAGCAGAACGCATACGATCCACGCCTGGGGATGGACTCGCTAGTGGTCATGCCCATCTCCCAGGCGCAAGCGCGGCAGCGTTCGGGTCGGGCTGGTCGTACGGGTCCAGGGAAGTGCTACCGCTTGTACACCGAAGCGGCATACCGCAATGAGATGTTGCCGAACTCCATTCCCGACATCCAGCGTACCAACTTGGCACATACCATCCTGATGCTCAAGGCGATGGGCATCAATGATCTCCTGAGCTTCGACTTCATGGACCCTCCCCCGGCGCAAACGATGCTTACCGCGTTGGAGGCGCTCTATGCGCTCTCCGCGCTGGACGATGAGGGTCTATTGACTCGCCTGGGTCGCAAGATGGCTGATTTCCCGATGGAGCCGCCGCTGGCGAAGATGCTTATCGCGTCGGTCGAACTGGGATGCTCGGAGGAAATCCTGAGCATCGTCGCGATGCTCTCGGTGCAGAGCGTCTTTTACCGGCCAAAGGAGAAGCAGGGGCAGGCGGACTCGAAGAAGGCCAAGTTCCACCAGCCGGAGGGGGACCACCTGACGCTGCTCGCGGTGTACAACGGGTGGAAGGCGAGCAACTTTTCGAACCCGTGGTGCTACGAGAACTTCATCCAGGCGCGGAGCATGCGGCGCGCGCAGGACGTGCGCAAGCAGCTGCTCGGGATCATGGATCGGTACAAGCACGACATCATCAGCGCCGGGCGGGACTACAACCGCGTGCGGCGGGCGATCTGCTCGGGGTTCTTCCGACACGCGGCGAAGAAGGACCCGCAGGAGGGGTACAAGACGCTCGTCGAGGGCACGCCCGTGTACATACACCCGTCGAGCGCGCTGTTCAACCGCGCGCCCGAGTGGTGCATCTACCACGAGCTCATCCTCACCACGCGCGAGTACTGCCACAACGTGCTCGCGGTAGAGCCAAAGTGGCTCGTGGAGGTCGCACCGCAGTTCTTCAAGGTCGCCGACGCGAACAAGATAAGTAAGCGCAAGCGACAGGAGAAGATCGAGCCGCTGTTCAACAAGGTACGCTCTACGCTCGCTATTACCTTATTATTATTATTATTATTATTATTATTATTTTAATTTTAATTTTAATTTTAATTTTAATTTTTTTACTTGTTCTTGTTCTTTCCCTTGAAAACTCCCTCTGTCGCTTGCTCCTGACGCGCTCTCTCCTGCAGTACGAGAAACCTGACGAGTGGCGCTTGTCAAAGGTCAAACGCAGCGCGCGTTCAAGCCAGACCTTCGGTTGAAGGGGGAACGGATGCACCGTGGCACAAATGGCAAAACTGTAATCTGTGCGGCGGCTGCCACGTCATTTATACTCCCACTCTACTCTACTTTCTCCTCCCCGCGGCCCCATTCATATATGGGCGCGCGTGGTGCCAGATCACTAATAAAAAGCTTATTTACCCTTTCACCTCGACGGCTCTTTCCATTCTTAATGATATCGTTTTCCCCAATATGGTAGGCGTAAATGTTCCAACAAGGGACATCTCACGAACATCGCATCTGCTGAGATTCATCTTTTGCCTCGGTTATGGTACAAAAGTGGATGAGAGTGAAGGAAGGAAATAGTGAAGAGGGAAGTCTTGAGATCGATCAACGAGACCATTATACAAAACGGGAGACAGATAAGGGTTGAAAAGGACAGGTCAGATGTCTATGATGAAAAGGAGACAATGTAGTGCGCACGTGTATACACCATCCACGTTAGAGCTGTAAATAAATGCATGCATAGAGGAACATTGATGCAAGATCAGAAGATATGAAATGGGAGAAGGGAGGACCGATCCTATGCGCGTGTGTGACGTCGCAGGCTCGTACACGAACTACAGGAAACTGAGCAAGGAAAAAGTGGGATGCAAGACGGAATGTGCCATGTTTCTGAATCAACGACCAATCAAGATAGTGATAGTTATAAACAGCCGTTACTCGCATCTCTTTTTGACTCATCGCCGAATGGATGGATGTAACACCTACGGATGAACGGTATTCCATTAGGCCCGAAGGAAGAAAGCGGTAAAACGTAAGCGCACCTATCGTGCGACGGTTTCACGCATCAAAACAAACCGCCGACCCACGGCGCCGCACTCTGGACCCCCATTGTTGCGCCAGCACCAAAGGTATCCGAGCCTTGAGTGAAGCACCACTCGCGAACCAAGATTGCAAAAGTCGAATCATCCGATCCTCCCCCAGATCTTGGAGAAAACGGCTCGCGCGCTGGCGAAAACGGAACTTGTTGTCGTGGTGGTGGAGATGGAGTGGGGCTAACGGGTGAGACCTGTCGAACGGTTACAGGAGACGGTGGCGAGATGTTCAGAGAGAGCCGAGGGCGTGAGGTTGAGCGAGTGTCAGTGACGTCGCTATCTTCGGAGCCTGTGGCAAAGCCCTCGTCGACTTCATCTTTATCACGAGTCGGCACCTTTCCCGGTGTTGGCTTTTCAGGCGGCGTTGAGCTGGTGGATTGTATGCCAGGATCGACACGTGACAAACCTGAAGGAGGTAGTGGAGGAGGCAAGTTCACGGGGGGCATACTACGAGGTGGCGGTGGGGTTGGGGCTGCATAATGACGAAGATTGAGGCGATGGCCTACGGCACTTGGTACCGGTACTGAAGCAGAACGTGGGATAGCCAAGGGTCGTGGTGGGGGGGAAAAGGTCGGCCGCGGTTCGTCGTGAGAGGCGATGCGAGATGCGAGAGGAGAGGGTGGACTGGTGCTGCCCAAAAGGAAAGGGGCCATCGAAGGTGCGCTCGAACCGCGTTTGCGTTCGGGTTGTGCCAGACCTGAATATGGACGGAAGGTAATTCGATAATTGTCGCCGGAATTATTGTCCCAGAATTCACCGAGACCAGGTGCTGAATAACGTATGACGAGGAAGAGAGTGCGTTGCCAGAGAAAGGCTTCATAGTCCTCGAGCTTGATGGCAAAGCTGAACCGGTCCCACTGTGAGGCGCCTCCTGATGAGCCGATGAGGTCGCCGACGGTCTTGCCTTGGTTGGCGCCAGCTAGTGTCTCCAGCGCGGCGACGGGGCCAGTGTACGTTGCGAATACCTCTGACACGGTGGTCCAGTCGTCAAGAGTGAATCGCACGCTCACGTGCTTTTCAAAGACGATATTGCGAACAAGGACAGTACCACGGAGAACGGGGGGGCGAGCTGGAGGAAGGGCGATAGATTCGATGTGAATATTTGCGTAAGGGGACGGATTAGAAGCGGGGATGGGTGAGGAATTGGCAATTTCTGAGAGTGAAGAAGCGGAAGAACCAAAATTGTTTGTGGATATGCGCGGGAAGGGGAAGGCGGAAGGCTCGGGTTCAGTCTCCGTCTCAGTGTCCGAAGTGGGCTTTGAAACGGAAACGGGTTTTCCGGTGCGACGAAAGAGACGAACGGTTTCCAGCCCGTCGTCCTTCTCCTTGAAATGGACGTTTTTCGGGCCAAAAGCTGGAGTGGCAGGCATTGATTGAGCCCTGGCATGACGGGAAGCAGAGGCAGCCATGTCATCGGTGATAGAAGAGGAAGAGGCGGACTTGAGGGATGGCTTGAGAGGTCTGCCATTTGGGAGAATAACGCTGGTAGAGGAAGGGGTACGCTTAATAGGTGGGATTGGAGGTTTGGGTAAGGTAGAAAAGGTAGGGGACTCAGGGGAGACTGTGGGGAAAGGGACGGAAGGAGGGTCTACGGAACGGTCAGAAGGAAGTGGATTGGATAGGCTTTGGGGAGGAGAGCGGGGAGGTGAAGGGTCATCCTGTTGCTCGTCGTCGTCGGTTGGGATGTGGAAGAGAGACTTTTTGACTTTGGACCTTTTTGGGAGTGAGCTGAGAGGAGCAAAGGCACCTGGGCCAGGCTCGTTGGAGAAAGTGATTGGGGAGCGGGAGGGAACGTAGGGCATTCAGGGAGAGAGATAGCGGAAGAGGGACATTAAGGCGGATTGAAAGAGAGGTCGGGTTAGTTATCATCATATCTCTGGTCTCGGTCTCTTGCCTCGGTCCCTGGGTCCGGTCCATGTCCGTCCTGACGTCATCAAATGGCTTCACCTTCCCACCTTCCCAGCCATTACGTTTCCCGTTCCATTTTTCTTTTCCAAAAAAACGCGAAGACCACTCCCACCGCCCAATCTGCTCGCGTGGGCCTTCCTTTCCATTCTCCCACTCAGGGCGTGCAGCTCACCTCTTTTTTGTACGTACTTTCATTTTCAACGCGTCTAATTAACGCAAATCGAGATCTGTTTCGAACTAGAGATGCCATCTGTCCTGTCCCGATCAATGAGAGAGCATACACCCACCCTCAGGATTACATTCCTGCATTGGCGATGCAATCAAACTGGCAGGGATCAATGTCCTTCAATCACTGGGGCGGACTCCACTTGTTTCCTCGGTGTACCTACTCGCTTGCGTTTGAAAACAAATCGAAGAACTTCTTTACCCCAACTTGCCTTTCATGCGACTTGAGCGTCCGATCCTCTAATCTGTCTAATCCCAACCCCAACTTACCAATTCACCGATTCATCTCCCGTCCTATCCCGTTATCGGACATTTACGCCAACAACCCTTCTTCTCTCACCCACGTATCAACGAGAACTCCCTTCGGCTCTCCCTTGCGTCGATGTCTCACACATAATCTCGTCCATTTCCTGCCTCTCAAAAAGGCTCGTAGCTACGAATTCACTCGCCCAACCATTCTGCCTTCGGGGATATGGATCCCGCGCCCGAGATGGCACCGGTGGCGTCTGGGTCGACCGTTATCTCGACCTGTAAGTCCTCTTCTCTGCTCCTGCTTAGATCTTAATATTTCACCTTATCAGTCTTTACTTCCCGAAAACTTGATTGATGCTGCTCAATATGGGCCGTACACGTCCTAACGCTATCAACTACTTGCTGGCAATTCACTCGTCCCCGCTTCTGCGCCATCGCGCCGTTTCCTGTGCTGGCTTTCAGCTCTCCGTTCCCCTGATAACCTTGATAACACTTCGCGTAATCTTACCCGGCCCACCTCGCCCATGCACCGACAATTGATATCCTACCGCAGCGACGATATCATCGGGACTGGTCTCTGATGCGCGTGTCCATCAACTTCGTGCAATAATGCCAGCAATGCAGTCTTTCTTCCTTGTTCAGACGTCTTTCATCCCCAACCAAACGAGACAGCACACGTTACTCTTGAATGCATGCCACCCGTGTCGGACGTAAAGATCATTATCCCAATGCCACGGCCCTCACTACCGGCACACGTTTGATGTCGGTGAGACTCCGCGAACGTGCCCTGCCGTCATTCCCTATACCACGGTTCTGCCTAATTGCTCTCTAACTCCCAGATTAATCGACATTAGAATGAATTCTGGCGTGAGGGGTCCGACTTCGCATGGAACGTTCATCCTGGACGAATCCTTTATCCGGTCTTAAAATGCTTTATGTCCGCGTCTCGAGACCTTCGGGTCATCCCAGCCAGACCGTTCTACATTCTACGCACCACTTCGCTCAGACCGCCTCTGCAGGTGGTATACTTTTCCTTCAACCCCCTGCCACACTGATGAGTCCCTTGAGTTTTTTGACTGATTTTCCAGAATAGTGCCGCCTGGGACCGGTATTCAAATATTGCCACGTCTCGCATTCTAACTTGTTGTTCACGTTCGTCTTATCAACTACGGTGCTTCACGTGTCCATACGAGTATAGCACTGTATCCTCTACTCATATTGCAGCCCATCAAATACTCCCTCACTCCACTTCTCGTGAAGTGTTGCCATGAATCACTAGGGCGAGAACTACTGGCACGAGCATGTGCGGAAGGAGAGAAACCTCGGGGTACGCAACGAACCGGTACTTCAAGTGTCCCGACCCTACCTTCTGCACATGTTTGGAAGCGCATTATCAGTCAGTCTGTGGAGCCGCCGCGCACGTGGGTGTGAGCGTGGGGGGAAAGGCTGGACAGATCGAGCTCAGCCACAGCCCCATGTCGGAACACAGGCACGGCAAGATAGGAAAGGAAAAGATAAAGGAAAAAAAAAAAAAGGCGGCTACGTAGGCCGGCCCACAGAACCGCGAAGTCGCCGGCCGGACAGTTGTTTCATTTTGCTGACAATATTTCTTTTTATAGGTTGGGGTGGTTTTCGCGTCATTCTACGTTAGGCACGTTCTTGACGATCTCGCGGGTATGTAACCAAGGTATCCCGCTTCTTTTTTTCCAGCCAGAAGTCTCCAGGGGAAGGCTGTCCGTCAAGTTGTACGTATGCTACAGTCCATCGTCAGAGCCCCAACTTATCGTCCACTCGATACTTTTCCACGAACTATCTCTATCTCGGGACTTTTCGCAAAACGCGGAGGCTAGGCAGATCTTTGCCAAGTCCTGCCATGGGATGCATTTGTCATTGATTTCTGTTCGATTTCGCTTCGTGTGCTGGGCTTTCTTGTGCGAGAATCACCCTTGGAACTGCATTGAAACGGGAAGTATGCGTAATACGTCATTTTTCAACAGGTATCCGCTTGTGGGCCCTCTCAGGCCTCACAACCAGGGCTGCAATGACGCACAGCTTTTCCATGCCGATTTTCTACAACTTCTGACGACGCTCCCGGTCACACGACCCGAGTGACAATTGTACACCTGTTGAAACCGATGCTTCTTGCTCGATGCAGTACGCTCGTGCGGGCTGACAAGCCTACCGTATGTCATCAATACACGACGCAAACTAAACCCTGGTACATACTCGTGGACCACGGGCGTCGTTCGAGATGACAGTGGCATGTTCAACGAAACAAAGGCAACCCGATTGAAAGAATGTCCTACCGGGATTCATGCAATACCGAATCCCACAAAGGAATAACGCGAGGAACCAGCTCGGCTTTCTTCCTTCAGCGACAGACTTTGCATACTAGTTCACGTTTGTTTGCATTCTCCAGGCGTTACTCTACCCCAAATGAATGACCAGCTGACCGAGCGGTTATGTGGCGCGGTCGCCGACACTTTGAGCAGAATGCGCATGGCCGTACCTTGTGCAGTAATTTGAATCCCCAAGCAGACCACCACCCGTGCGCCCAGTCACGCGCCCCAACAAGGATGACGTCGTCGATTTCAAACCGGCTGATCTACTCTGGCTTCCCCACCCGAATCAATGCACACGATTGCCGACAATATGCTCATGATGACGCGATGACGACCTGACAGCGTTTCAGCGCTCGAACGACACCGGCCAAAGAAAATGAAAGTATATGGCGTGTGTTTTACATACACAGCATGGTCATATGGCTTTCCCGACTTTCCGCGGGGCCCATTCGGGCGTGTCTAACTGGGCACGGTACCGGTGTATGTGCCTCCCGGTATTTCGTCGTCGTTTGTCATGCAATCGACTGATTATGCATCATGAGGAGATTTTCGCGTAAAACTTCTTGTAATGCGTTCGACGGCAGCTCTGGAAGGGACGGGCAGCAGGCGCTTGGCAGGGGTCCGTTGCGAACACTCGTGACGTTGACTTTACGGAATCCGCCCACACTCTTTGTGAATAGACAAATTTCCTGGGCCGAACCCTGGCGTCCCATCCACTCTCCTTTCTCCGGGGAGTTTTTTTTTTTTCTTTCTCACTGGACGGTTCGCTCCTGCGTTCATTCGTTCGCGCGCCGTTGCTTGTCCCGTCACGGACCGATGCGACAGCCGTGTTTCCGGCTTGATGTTTCTTTCTTGTTGTCTCTTTAATCCCTTTCCTTTGATACGCTCAATCGCCGCTCTTCTTACACACGCGCCTTTCCACCATCAGAAAACGGGCCACGGTGCCGGAGCGCCTCCGGAAAGCACCCACGCAAATGTCGGTCTGCGCTCTGCGAAGGGCCAAAAGAGCCAGTTTTCCGCGTGTCGCGTCACGTATGTATGTGTGTTCGGGAATCAAAGTGTAGAAAGAAGGTGACATGACGTGTGTTCCCGCCGACTGATCGTTTTCGTTGGGGTTTATCCATTACTGTGGCGCAGGTGTCGGTGGGAAGAATGTATACAGGGGAGGCGCTCGGCTATACGGCATGTGATCTCTGCTCTCTTCTGAATTTACGCCAGTCTCCCATCAAGGTACGTGCGTTCCCATTGAGCCCTTTTTTTTTTCCACCCTGGCATCGCATCGCGTGGCGCGGAACATGGTCAGACGGAAAGCGCGTTCCCCCTGGATGACGGACTGTGGACCGCGATGGCGGTGAGTTCGGAGGATCCGGAGAACGAGCCGTCCTTGCGGTCATCATCGACCCTTCCCTTCCCTCTTGCGTCGTGCTGTGTCGCGTTTCGGTCTCGTGTCTGTGCTGACTCGACGACCGTGGCGGCTTCAATCAAGTCCGCCATTGCGGTCCATCGCATCGAGCTCGCGAGGGAAAATGATGAAGCACACCCCCACCCCATATTGCGCATCTGGGCGCCGCGTGCCAGTGGCCCATGACCAGACCAACGAACAGGCGGAGCTGGGTCCATTCTCGACCTGCGTTCCAACATGCCTCGACTTGCCGATGGAAGCCGCCGGACGATCTAGAACGCCCGCCACTGGTCCAAAAGGGGTGGGGGGAACCCCCCCCTCGCCCTCTCGACCGCGACCGACCTCACGTGCAACCGTCCGGTATCGTAAACTTGTAGCTTGCACAATTTAGACTTAGGGCGGGGGCGGGAATAGTCCGGCCTTTTCGGCGAGGTCGAGTAAAGGAAGAAGGGGCGAGAACGGCAAACGGCGGAGCGTCCGGCGGTTCGCAGGGGTCGACGCTTTTGACGAAACCCGCTCTAGGGCCCTGGGCGGCGCTTCCGAGGGGACGGAGATTATTTCGATCTCTTCCGGGTATTATTGACGAGCGACGGGCCCTCAACTGCTGTTGCAGCTCGATCGGGGTAAATCGAAAGAGTAAGCGGTCGTCGCCTAGATCGCAACTGCTCCTTTAAAACCTTTTTTTTATATTATTAGATGAGACTCATATAATCCTCCTCCAGCCCAGGTGATCTAGTCACGAATTTGCGCTGCGGGGCGCTCAGGGCTTCATCGAAGCGAAAGGAACAGTACGACCTCCTTCCTTCACCGCGCATCATTTCATGGATGCTTCTGTTTTCGAACGCTGTGGTAGTTTTGATTGCGAAACCGGGCGGTCCCACAGAACACAGATTTCGAAGACGCAAATTGAAAGCCGACGGCGTCGGTGTTGTGTGCTAGGCTGCCCTTCGCATTTCGAAATCGCACTGCCAGTAAAAACCTCGATGGTAGAACTCGCGAAGTCATCACGCGCTTCCTTCTCGGAGCTGAATGCGATGACGCATATGCACGGGCATCCCGAACAAGCACACGGATACTACACTCTCATAGCCGTAGGGAGGCTCACCGTTGTTTCCCTGCCTTTTTTTTTTTGAATCCCATCACTTTCCCCTTCCCCGAGAAGCGTTCCTCCAACATTTCGGTTTGAACCGCCCGTCCGATATCCAAGTCCGTCCGAGCTCTTCCGCTGGGCTTCGTCATTTCGGAAATGGCATCACCGGAGCATCACCGGAGGGCCCTTCATGTCCTCGACTCTCAGAGGCTTTTTTGACAAGCAGTGACCTTCCTCGACAGAAGGTGGAGCAATGGCCTCCAACGTGGGCTGCGCTGCGAAACCTAAAAAAAAAAACAGTCCATGAGTGCCTAGCCCTCGGTATGATTGGAGGCTCCAATTTCGATTTGCTTTTGTGGGTTGGCCTAACCCAAACTTCGAAGCCGTGATATACCGGATCGCGATGAGTAGGTCACTGACGGCCGTCGACAAAACCGATCCGTCCTCATTCCATCCCCAACAGTGCACCGTCTGTGACCGTTGTTATCTTCTTCTCCTGAATTCCGTCGCCGTGCGCAGGGTCTGCGACAACGTCTTGGACCGTTCCGTTGACGCCTGCGCTCACCTCAACCTTGCGTGATGCACACGTGTTTTTTCCCTCTACGAACGGATTTGTCCAACGCGGGTCCAAAACTCTAACGCCATCGCCATCGCCATCGCCTTTTGTTCTCACCCATATTCTAGAACCCGCCTGATTGCTCACCACCCATCTTTGCGCCCCGCCAAACAACATGGTGGACCGAGGACGTTCGAGAAGCGTTTGGTGGTTAAACGTTTGGTTCCCAGTCCCCGTTCGCATTTTTGTGTCGCGACAATCTCCCCGACCCCGATACTCAATTCCTCCCTCGCACACGCTCACACGACTCCTACCTCCCCTAGAAGCTTCCTCTTATGCGATTCTGTTTCTCGGCATGCTCGCTCCGTCTTCAATGCTGCTTAACGGTTCACTTGCGCCAATCGTGTTCGCCTCTTTGTATATATATATGTATATATTCTTTGGGGACTGGGAACGGGGAACGATCTCTGAGTTTCTGGAGTGGAGCCCTTATTCCCCCCCCCCCCCCTTCCCGAGTCCCCGCCATCTCTTTCTCGTGTCATTCGACGGATCCGAGCCATGGATGGCACAATGGCAGAAGTTGTTCTCTCGCCCCCCCCATCCACCGTCGAGATCAGAGACCACGGCCTCTGACTCTAAAGAGGCAAGTTGGGACAACTAGCGCGCTATAGCGCCGGATCAAGAGCCACGAGGAGATTGGGCGATCGACTTTTGCGGTGCGCGCTCTTGTGGTGCCCGCGAAGCGGTTATCCCACATCCCACATCCCGTCTTGGGGGGCGCAGTGTTATCGGCATTTCCATACGTGTCTTCCGTGGCAACAAGGTCGCAATGGGGATATCGCCTGTTCTCAGCGTTGATTCGGAAGTGCCTCCCTCCAACGAGCCTGTTGACTTGAGACGTGGGAGACAGATGTGCCGTCCCAGGAAAGATCTGAGAAATTATCAAGGAAGATCACGACTGATACTTCAATTCAGACCGCCGGTCGGGAAGGTGAGCGTGTGATGATGGATCATCGGGTATCCTAAGTGTCTCAAGTATCTACGCTATCGCGACCTAAGGTTTGATCGACGCATCCAACTCGCCAACTGTTGCGACGACCTCCACGCTCTTCCGGTATAGCTCCAGCTCTTCAATTACGTTCATGAGCGCATTGATCTCCCAGCGCCCGTATACGAAACCGACATATAGCATCGTCGTGCCTAGCCAAGTGGCGGCTGCGCCGCCTAGTACGACAAATGGCATTACCCCAGATGAGAACCAACTAGTGGTGGTTACCAGAAATGTAAGCGCCCCAACACTGAGTCCAAAGACGAACAGGTGGCGCCTCGCACGTGTGCGAGAATAGTGGTAACATGTGGTAAGAGCTCCCAGAACGGCATTGGCGTCGGCCGCCGCAAGCCTCGCAGATAACGATGACTGGACGGGCGCGGGCGCGGACAGCGCAGAGATGGTGTGTGGTGTCTGTTTCTGTGCCGTGCGAAGCTCGCCATCGGATTCTGGCAAGTCGCGTCCGTGGCCAGGATACTTTATTTGCAACGTTGCTGAGACGCCGAAATGGTCCGAGTATGAAAACGGAAACCCGGGAATTGCATCTGTGAGAAGGACACCTGCGCTAGTCGCGACGAGCGTGGGCAATGGGACTGCTGGTGCTAGTGGTGGCGCGGGATCGCGGTAAAAGATATAATCGAGGCGCTTCCCTTGCCACGCGCGTGCGTGGACGTCGAGGTGTTTGCCAGCGGAGTACGTATTGAGCGGGGAGTCAGCCGTGACACCAAATACCTCGATAGCTTGAGAAGGCGTCGGAGTGGACATTGATGTGACGAGGGCGGATGAATGCGGAGGGTGGGTCGCTTCCCATGCGTCGGACAGAGACGCGTGGTCGCGGATGACAGTCATCGGGAGCGACGTTGGGATGCTGTTGAAATCACCGGCCTAATTCAATTAACACATGCCCAGTCAAGTGGGATTTGAAGTCCTCACAGCTATCACGTAGCGACCAAGCTCAGCCGCTTGTTTTGCAAGTTTTGCGAATTCCCATGCATTCACCAATCTGTGAGCACGATGATGTTCGGGCCCCCCGTCTCCTCCCTTGGCAAAGAGCTAATCGGCCGATTCAGCTACTTGGCCACAGTATGACGTCTGTACTCACATGAGTGTTAAATACCTGAACCTGACCAAGGGATGGGTGGGTAATGAGGATGCTTGCGGCAGCCTTGCCAACGAACCAGTCCCCAGCGAGTACATCGAGAGGGGAGCCATTCAAGGAGTAGGGGTGTATTGTCGCAGCAACTATCGGAAATCTAGAGTGTATTGCCAGACCTGCTCCGAGGGCACCGCTACGACCGGAACTGTAAGAAAGGTGGTCCGAGGGAGGCAATTATGGGGTCATGCACCTGTGGAAGAACTTTGAGAAAGGTAAGGATTTCGAGAGGCGGGACCGAACGATATTATAGTCCGCGTAAACCCAGAGCTCTTGAAGGGCGATGATGTCGAATTGGGAGTTCTCGAGGTAACGTGTGATGGCGTTGATGCGTTCGGACCTATGCTTGGAGACATATTTGAGGCCCCTGGGGCATCGTCAGGGCATTGATAAAATCTGGGCCAGAACGCACTTGCCAACAATTGAGAGTGAAGACGTTGATCTGTGTCTCGGCGGAGGGCATGGCAGGAAAGACAGTAAAGAGAGAGCAGAGAGACGGCCGCTGGATGGCCACGTGACATTTTCACACTGAACAGCCGGAGTCTCCTCCTTTCTCTTCTCCTTGCCATGGTCAACCTCACCAAAGAAGAGTGGGTGCTGAGCACGTAGCCCGGCTCGAACGTTTACTGATGTGGCGTCCAACAGCATCGAGATTGCGACCCGCGCGGCGGATCACTTCACCCGTCTCTATTATTCTGCCTACGACTCGCCGACTCGCGTCGACGATTTGCCGAACTTCTATCGCGCCAACTCGGCCGTGAACTGGAACGGGAATCCGTACGAAGGTGCGCAGGGAGTGCGCGAGCTCATATCGAAGACGCCGAAAACCCAGCATGAAGTGCAGTCCTTCGATTGTCACCCCATCCCAGGTGTGTCTGTGTCGTCGCAACAGCTTTCTGTTCCAGCGGGACCGCTCACTTGTCGTGTCAGGTAGTCAGCCTCCGTCTCTCCTGATCACTGTTTCCGGAAATGTGACACACGGCGGTGGGCCTCTTGCAAACCCTCCCTCGACCCACAAGAAAAACATCGAAGGCCATCCCCGGGTGTTCAGCCAGACGTTCATGCTGGTCCCCGATAACACCGCTCCCCCCAAAATCGGTGAACTCGCCAAATACTACATCATTGCCGACACGATGCGCTTCGTGGGTTGATACACTCAAGGGTTTAAAAGGTTCGTTGACGGATTTCCTTTCCTTGTCTACCTTGTGCTTCGGGTTTGGTAACGATCTGTTTGTGATACAGCACAACAAACGCAAACTGCCATTTTAACCTGCATTCAAGAGGGAGTGGCTGAGTGTTCCACTCTTGTTACTGCATGTGCGACTGCGTGCAGTAGCCTTGTTATATGCAGCTTCGCCCCTGGGGTTACGCGCTTCACAACCACGGCAATTCATCATGGTCGGGTGGAAGATGTATGTTCGACTCAGTGATTTCTCAGCACGATGGAAATAGATCATCAAGAGGCCTACTGCTTCTCTGACATGCAGTTTAGACGTGCCTTCGGACGTTTTCAAGGCGAAACGCTAACATTATTGTATGTATGTCGGATCACCGTTGAATAGTAAGACCGCAGCGGTATGAAGTGCGTGATGATAGGCGAAGTGCGATAGCCGTCAAAAAGTTCCGGTCACGATGAAAGTTTGAGCGCAACGACGGTATCTCGACCGAGGAACTCCGTCTGAATGTATTCCAAACTAGGGATCTGTTCCAGTCCCTCACCGTATCCCACACCGTCGCGGCCCACGAGAACGGGGGCCGTGGTCACGATCAGTGCATCGACGAGGCGCTCGGATAGAAATGATTGTATGACACGAGCGCCACCTTCGACCATGACTGAGCGGATGCCTTTCTCGCGAAGCGAGCGCAGGACAGCTCGGAGGGAAAGGTTGGAGGTTGCTGGGGGAAGATCGGGATCTGCCTGGCGTCAGTGGCGTCGCAAGGATCACGGAAGAGTAGACGGACGTATTGTCTCAGGCTCTACGAGGATCACGGTGGCACCGGCAGCTTGCAGCGCGTCACGACGTGCCCCCCATCGTTGTAATTTCTCGTCGTCGTCTTCGCTTGCGAAGAACCCCTCGATCTTTGGCGGAGGTGCGGAGATGACCCACGGTGCGACACCTACGCCCTTCGCCGCGTTGTCAATGAGCTTACACGTTGGCGAAAGTCGCAGATGTGGGTCGAGAACAATAGGACGAGGGTGGTGGTAATGCCGAAAATGCGTGTTTTGTGCCGGAAATGGGAGAAGACGGACTGCCGAACATAGATCGATCAATGGGTGGTTGTGGTTGTATTGCACGCGGACACGATGAAGGGACGCGCACCGTTCAGCTGGGGATTGTCGTTCACGGCCGTGCCAACACCAATCAAAATGCCGTCATGCATCGTTCGCATCCTGTCTTGCGATGCATCAACAAAGATGGCCGGGTTCGAGGGGTCGGGGGGGGCGATGACTGCTCACCAGTGGGTCATCTTCATGCTCTCTTCGCCGCTGAGAGAAAGTTGTCTCCCGCCTGCACCGGCAATCTTTGCGTCGATTGACTGCGCAAACGTGAGGGTAACGTATGGCCGCGTGTTGTCGGATGGCATGAGATCTGGAAGCGGTGCTGTTCCTGGTTGTACATCCGCAGGCAGAACAACGAGTGTGGAGGCAAGAATTTGAGGAGGACCTGCCATATTGTCTGGTTTGGCCGCAGATATTTTCAAGACTTTTTAGTCGGCTTCGCACGCACGTGAGGCGCGGGTGGCTGCGCGCTCCGTCCGTGCCTGGGTTGCCTCCTTACGATAGTACTGGTACACAGCTGAATTGCAGCCATCAGCTTACAATCATATCGATCAACATACGTAGGGTAGTAGCGCACGGCACAGCTCTGCCATGCAAACACTACAGCAGTGGTGTGCGCTTCACTTGAGGCCGCTGGCATCAACCATGCCTATTGTTGAGAGCGCATCGCAATGTGAATGTCTAGTCTAAATGGCAAGTCGTGAGCAGTAGTATTATAGTACTCCACTGGCACGTATGCTCTTCCACATAATAGTGAACAGGCTTTCCCTGTCTGCTCGGCGGCGTATGAGACAGTTTCGATTGGCTTTCATGAGCAAGCCTGGAAATATCAATGTCCCATCACCACATCATTATACGACACATGTATAGCCCTCCCTATCCTGATCCGAGGTGGTGGGGATGCCACAGTATAAAGCTAGTCCCTGCAGTTACAATCCTCTCCAGCTGTGCTCCAACTCACCATCACTCACGACGAACGGGTACGGGTTACCTGCAGTCTACCCCAACAACTTGCATTTCAAAAACCTACATTCCTACGCATAAGTACCGATGCACACCCCTTTTATTTTTGCCATGTTTTGCCTCGCTGGTGGCATCATTCCATCACTTGCACGTCCCGCAACGTATGCCGACCTCTTCGCGTTCAGTTTCTCCCCTGAAGTTAACATCCTTGCAGAAATGACCGAGGCATGTCTCATGAAGAAGCCTTTAAAGAATGGAACAAATTGTGGGACGAGTACAAAACCAAAGAGAATGAATTGATAAAAACTCAGCTTTGGATCTCCTCTCATGCATTGGGGAAGGGTAGGGATCATTTAAATAGGCTCCAGAGTCAGATGGGTGAAATACGACGTCAATATGGGTTGGGAAATCAAATTGACAAAAAATTTGAATAACAAAATTCATTATTTTGATACAAATTTGTAGCAAACAATTTGTGAAAATTCATTTTAGATTTTGTTACTTCTGTGACATTCATCAGGGTAGGCCATTTTGTAATGCCTATTAACTTGTCTTGATCCATAGATATTTGTCCTTGGGAAATATTGATGCCTAGGTAACTAATGGAGGTCTGTTGGAAAGTGCATTTCTCTGGCTTCAGATACAAGTCATGATCTTGGAGTGTTTTCAAGACCTTGTGCATCCAATCATCTAGTTCCTTCAAGGTTTTGGCCATGATTAATATGTAATCAAGATAGACTACCACATGTTCTGTGGTGATGTATTCTGCTAGGATAGTGTTCATGAAGCATTGAAAGGTAGCTGGGGCATTGCAAAGGCCAAATGTCATTATCTGGGGTTCAAAAAGTCCTAGTGGTGTCTTGAATGCTGTGAGGTGTTCATCACCTTGTTGTAGATGGATATTGTTGTATCCCCATTGTACGTCAAACTTGGTAAAGTAATGGGCTCCTTGGAGTTTGTCAATTAACTCAGGAATCAATGGTAATGGGTACACATCCCTGTATTTAGTGCTCTGTAGTCTTGTACTGGTCATAGAGTTCCTCCTTTCTTTTCCACAAAGAAGAATGGGCTGGCAATGGGTGCTTTTGATGGTTGAATGGTGCCTCTGTTTAAGTGTTCATCTAGATATTCTTTTAGAGCTTGTAGTTCCTTTGGAGTAAGTTGATAAATGCCACAGTCGTGTTGTGTGGCTCCTGGTTTCAAATTGATTGCATGATCCTATGGTTGGTGAGCAGGAAGGCGTTGGGAAGCTTGTTCATCAAAAACTTTTTGCCATTTTAAGAATTGGGCAGGGATAAGTTCATCTAGCATCTTCAGGGGTGTTCCAGATGTTGCTAACTTGGTAGAAGTTGTTGATTTTGCTCATATACTGACTGCTATTTGTTAAGATCTGACTGATCTTACTACCAACTCTTTAGTGAAAGAGTTGCTTGATTATAGTTCAAGCACTAGACTTTGAATCCATTGATATTATCTCAGGAAGAGTAGATGTAAGAGAAGAGAGGGGCCTCTTTCACTTAGAGTCAGGACTTGAGTTTTTAGAGAGTTTTGACAAGATAGTTATTTCTTGTAAGAGAGTAAGTTGAGCGTGAGGCTCAACTTCTCAATACATCAGAGTATTTATACAATATCTAGACAACGGCTGATCCAATTTGTATGAAACTTGGGGAGCACATAGCTGAGAACCAGTAGTATCCAAAACTGTAAAGTGCAATTCAAGAATGTCAGAAATGACTCACACGTGAGTCATCCTTTCCTAGTATCTGTCATCAAACAGTAAGTAATGAGTAATCAATCAGTAGGCAAGCCAGTAAGCAATACTAATATTAAACAAGGACGGTCGGAGGGTTGCCACATTTGGGTGGTCCTGTCATGAATTACCCCCTTGTCGGTTTGTCTCTAACTTCTTTGCTATTGTTCTCCCCTTGGTTACTGTTTCATCCCTTGATGCTGATCTCTTACTGTTTCACCTATTGTGTTTCACCTATTGTCCGAGTTCCTTTTGCTATTGGTTCACCTTTATCTATTGTTCTACATATGGTACTGTACAGCCTCACTAGATACAGTATTTAAGTGCCTGTAAGAAGCTGGGGAATGCCCCAAGCTTAGCTTTGTCCCATTTCCTGTCACATCTCTTTGCCCTGTACTCTCTCTCAATCACAACTTGTGTTGTGCTGGCTTCTACTCTGCTTGACCTAAGCTCGTCACAAGGAACCTTCATGTTCCTCTTCCTCCTCTGCTTCTCCTTCATCATCCTCCTCTTCTGTGAAACCAGAAGGTCGATTCTGTCTGTGGACTGAGGAGTCATTGCCTGACTCAGCCTTGAGATGCTAAACCCTTGATCCAGTCTCTTTGAGCTGGCCCCACTGAACCCTTGAACCAAGTCACAGGGACTTGGCCCCACTGAACCTTGAGCTAACACTCTTACAGCTGTGATGCCGTAACACAAGCTAAGCTTCTCTTTACTCCATTCTGGAGATCAACCTTGAATTACCATCAAACCGCTGGATCCGCATCCAACCTAGACCATCACCAGACCTCCCCCAACATGTTGTTGGAACTGCCACTTGGGACAGCTTCCATACCTTCCTCTGCTACATCACCACTGAAAACAATGAAGAATTACCAGTCGAATTTATCAACAACTGCTGGTTTGAGCTACAACTCAGAAGAGGACAGCTCTACACCCATCAGGACCTAGAACTCATTAGGAACAGCCTTGGATTAGGCTACTGGAGGGAAGACAACCCTCTTTACGAACCCCCATCAGAATCAGAAGCCTCTTCTACAGAAGGCAACCCCCCTGAATTAGAAAACACCACCAAACCCCAGACACTGCCCCAAACCCCAGAACCACAGCTACCCCCCAAATCTCCTGAATCAGAGACACAGGATCCTCCTGAAACCCAGGAACCCATCGAACCATTAGAACCCCAAACACCCTCAGAATCCCCAGAACCCACTATGGTGGCACAAGTCCCACAAGCTGCTCCAGCCCCCTAGGTTGCTGTGCAGCCAGCCATGGCACCACAGGCCGCCCAAGGAATCAATGGATCCCTTAGCGGCAAAGAACCTACAGTCTTCACAGGGGAAAGAAACAAAACTAAAAGATTCATCATGGAGTTCAACCTTTACTGGGGACTCAACGACGACAAAACAGTTATGAGGGACCCCTCTAAAAGGGTCATCCTAGCCCTCTCCTACATTCAAGGGGAAAAGGTAGAAGACTGGGTAAACTCACAAGTAACGACCCTTAGAGAAAAAATAACTAGGGCCCAGAATCCCGTCAACTGAAACAACGAAGTCTTGTGGACCAATTTCGTCACTGATTTTACATTCAAATTCACCAACACAGCAGAAAAGGAAGATGCCCAGGCGGCTCTTGTCAAACTTGAAATGAAGGATTCCCTTGATGACTACATCTCCACCTTCAAACAACTTCTTACCAAAACAGGATGGCCGGAGGCGGACGTGATTGCCATTGAAAGCTTCAAGAATGGGCTCAAAAGTGGGCTCTACTGCATGATCTTAAACAGGGACACCTGTCCCACCACTCTCCAGGAATGGAAGGAGGAAGCCAGAAGACATCACCAATGATTTGTCACTATCAGGGAGAAACTCAAAGGAAAGAAGACTACACACTCCCCTTCAGAACACAAGTCCCATCACCCTGACCAAATGCAAGTGGACACCACCAAGTCCAATTTTAAGAAGCTCACCGAAGAAGAGAAAAAACAATTGGCAAAAGAAGGACGTTGCTTCCGTTGTAGAGAGAAAGGCCACCTCAGCTGGGAATGCCCCGAAAATACGGTCTCCACCACTCCCAAGGCCCGCACCACCGAATCAACCCCAGAACCACCTAAAGAAGAGGAACCAGCTTCCATGTTAGCACGTATGAAAGCCCTACCAGCTGAGGAACGAGCCAAAATCTGGGATCTCATCCTCAAAGAGGATTTTCTCTAGGCCAAAGTGTGACAGTCAGCACAGAGGCCCAAATAGATACCATTGTCAACCATAAAGAAAACTCAATGAAAGTTCCTTTTATGCTAACAACCAATGGAAAGACTGGCCAGGTGCTCCTTGACAGTGGAGCAACTGAGAATTTCATCAGCCAAGGAATCGTGGGAAAATTACAAATCCCACTTTGAACCCTCAAAACCCCCCGACCCATCATCAATGTGGATGGTACTAGTAATCAAGGAGGAGCACTAACCCATTATGCTCATATGGCTGTACAGCATGGCCCCACCATGCGACTTCTCACTTTTTATGTCACAAATTTGGGAGAAGATAGAATGATCCTCGGCTACCCCTTCCTAAGAGCATTAAACCCCCTTGTTAACTGGAGCACTGGTTGCCTAAGAAACAATCTAGGGATCCTTCTCACCCCTGTACCCTCAGTTAACCCACCAAGAGTTTGGGTTGCACAAATAAGAACAACCACCATCCCCTCAGAATACTCACACCACACCAAAGGGTCTTCTCAGAAGAAGCAGCCAAACGACTCCTGCCCAGTCAAGGGGAACTCGACTTCAGAATCACCCTAAAACCAGATGCCCCCAAATTCCTTGATTGCCAAACTTACCCTCTCCCCCAGAATGAAAAACAAGAACTATCAAGACAGATACAAGAAGACCTAGCCAAAGGCTTCATCAAAGATGGTGTCTCAGACTTCATATCCCCTGTCTTCTTTGTCCAGAAGACGGACAGCACCGCCCCATGAATGGTAGTGGACTACCGAAAACTCAATAACACCACAGTCCCTGACTACCACGCCTTACCAAACATGGAAGAACAGTTACACCGACTAAGGGGCAAGACCACCTTTAGTAAATTTGATGTCAGGGCTGGTTACAACAACATTCTGATCCATCCCAAAGATCAACACAAAGGTGCCTTCAAAACTCAATTTGGCACCTTTGTCCCCATGGTAATGGGCTTTGGTTTTACCAACACCCCAGCAGCCTTCCAATGGGCAATGAACCACACCCTCCGACCTTGGCTCCTAAAATACCCAGAGAACACCTGCAACTATTTGGATGACGTGGCAATAGCCACAGGGTCAGGGGAAAAATACCTTCACTGACAGATCACACACAAGTTCCTCGACCTTCTCAAAAGAGACTCTTATTTTTTAAAGGCATCCAAGTGCGCCTTTGAACAAAAGGAAATTGACTTTCTGGGCTTCCGCATCAACCAAGGGACCCTCAAAATCAACCCAGTCAAAATGGACGGCCTCAAAAACTGGCCAAGACCCCCCAATAACCTGAAACAAGTACAACAAATCATGGGTGCCCTCAATTACCAATGACCATTTATCCGAGACTTCGCTAAAATAGCCTGTCCCATTTTTTCTATGATCAAAAAAGGAACCCCCTTTTTCTGGACCCCAGAAGCGACCACAGCCCTAGAAACCTTGATATCAGCAGTCTGCAACAACCCCGAACTTTACACTGCCAACCCTGATCTCCCATATGAATTAGAAACCGATGCCTCACAATTTGCCACCAGAGCAATCCTATTTCAGAAGGACCCAAGAGGAAAAAGAAAAATGATTGGCAATATGTCACACGCATTCAATGAAGCAGAAAGGAACTACCCAGTTTGGGATAGGGAGTTCCTAGCCCTGATTCTTGCACTCCAACACTGGCGGTACCTACTGGTTGGAACAAAACACCCCATCAAAATTTTTACCGATCATGCCAACCTTGCCCACTACTGACTTCCCCATAAAATTATTGCTGTTTTCAGCGCACTTGGCGGAGTTTGAATTCCACCCAAATCGGCGCAGAAAACCCTCTCAAACGTGCGGGATGAATATCTCCCTCAAAACAGCTTCAATTCATATGAAATTTATTGTCCCTGAATTGCCTGAATGAGGGCTAAGCAGCCCCATTGTTTTCATGAGATTTGAGTGAGAATTGGTGGAGCTGGACTCAAGCCACCTCCACATGTGTATTAGATGAATTACAACTCAAAATCATGGTCTATATCTATTATTTTTCCCTCATGTTGTACCCATGGGCTGTCTTGAGGCAGCCCTATAGTGTTTTTGACTCAAGTGTTGTGGTGTGCAACGTCATTTCCCTCATATCGTGTGACAGTAGCACAGTCGTGTGCTGGGAAGGAGCCCCCCCAGGAAGTGCACACCTGAGCCCATGGGGCGGTGAAGTGTGTCCAAGAATGCAGAATGACTTCATAAGACTGAAGCTCCAAAGAGGAGGAGCACCTAGCGGGAACGCGAGAACATGTTTGTTCATTCGACTGCACTCAGGTTCACACAGATGATAAGGGAACAACAGGGCAACTTTATTCAACATGGTAGCAGATACAGGTTAGAACTAAGGCTAAGGGACAGGAAAAGCACAAAAGACAGTCATATGAAAGGAAATCTAGACGTGAGAAGGGGACTGAAGCTGGACGATGCGAGGTATCGAGTCGTGGTCTCCAGCGGCTGTGGTAGTGGCGTGTGGCAATTTGTGAAGGATGGCCGAGGCCAGGTGTGGTGATGAGGGGTGTGGTCGAGTCACGACGCGAGGAGGGGGAGACGATGCAAAGGAGAGGCTGGAGGGGGGATAGGGAGAGTGCTGGTGGGTGGTTGCTTGGGCGCTGATGGCGCTGCCAAACGCGATTGTGGGTGGGACGATTGGAGAACTTGGATGGCAGATGCGAGGGAGAGGAGCGAGGGTGCGTGGAAGTAGAAAGGGAGAGGGAAGATGGCGGCAGGCTGGGAAATGGACGCATAGGTGGCGTGCAGATCTCTGACTAACAAAATGAGAGTCTAGTAAAAAAGGGGAGAAAAGCATACTGAAATGTACAGTAGCAACACCGTCCGATGGCAACGAAGACGGCGGTGTGGTATGGGGCTCTTCAGCTGTGCGTTGGGACTCGTCAGTGCATGGTGAAGGCAGGGGCATTGAGGGCGAGGGCATGCGGCGGTTGATGGGGGTGAGGGTGGCGTGCTGGCGGCGACAATGATGATGATGTGAGGACGAAGAGGAGATGGCACGAAAGGAATATGCACATATGTACTCTTGTAAGCGATTCGCGGCCAGCCATATAGCTGTGTGGGTGAGTCGACATCGAGGCCGTGCACCTTTGCGACAATTTTGCATGTCTTGTGGTCCGTGCATTTGTGCTGTAGTGAGTTCCCAGGCTTCTGCATTTACATAGGCATAGGACTCTTCCTCCCCATCCTCATCAATAGCAGGAAGGGATGTCTTGGAAGCCTGAGCTCGTGGTTGTGATTGCTTCGGTCGAGTGGGAGTGCCTGAGCTGTCACTTTCATTTCCACCAGTTTTTTTTCGGGCAGCCTTCCTTTGGCCAGTAGTACGTGTTGGTGCAGGCCAGTGTTTTGAAGCATGTTGCTTCGAGCCCATGAGAGTTTAGGGGGTTGAAATGGAGGGGTAGAGCAAGGTATGGTATGGTGAGCAGCTCTGGGAAGGGAAGAACACCCTGTCGTTGTCCTGGAGTAGGAGTGGACAGGTGGACGGTTGATGAATAAGCCACACGACTCTTTACGCACTGTCTCGTCCATCGCCTCGTCCGTCGCCACAGTAGCCTCAGTTGTGCCAGCCACTGACTTCGCATCAGTCTCTGTCTTAGCCTCACCCGTACTCGTCAGTTCAGCCCAGTCCGTCATAGCACCAGCATCGCCAGCCGCCGCCGTCTCCACCCTGCCCTCAGCCTCAGCCTTCTCAGTCTCAGCCGCCGCCACCGCGCCCCTAGTTTTGCCAGCCGTCTCCATCGCCCCAGCTTCAGATCAGTCAACCGCCACCACCGTGCTCTTAGCCTTTCCAGCCGCCTTAGTCTCGTCAGCCGCCGCCATAGCCTCAGCCTCAGCCACCGACATCTTAGCGCCACACGCCACCACCTCTACCACCGTCTCACAAGCCACCACCACCACGCCCTTGTCAGCCACAGCCGCCATCGCCCCTGTGTTGCCCTCAGTCGTCGCCTCCGCCCCGTCCGCCTCCACCATCGCACCAGCTCAGTCCACTGCCACCTTCTCAGTCTCAGCCTCAGTCTTCTCAGTCACAGCCGCCGCTTTAGTAGTTTCGCACGACACCAGCACCGCCACACCGTCACAACCCCTCGCCACCAGCACCACCCCAGAAGACCAAGAAGGCCTCGGCCATGAACTTAGCCACAACACGCCACAACAGGAGCAGAAGCCGCCGCCACACCGCCGCCGCTGCAGGAGAAGCAGTTGCCGACGCCAACAGCACACCGCACGCCGCCTCCCACATCGCCTCCCCATCCAATCGTGCACTCTCGCCCACGTCTGCTGCCAACACCTGCAGTGGAGACGACCCCACCACCGCCACCGCAAGATGACAGATCCCACCCCCACGCAAGCCGCCCCACGCATCCTCTTTCTCGAGTCCTCGCCACCTACGTCTCTATCTACGAACTCATGCTCACTGCCTACGCCTTCGCTCCTCATCCACACCTGTTGCCACCACCTGCAATGGAGACGACTCCTGTATATAAAAACACCCTAGCTACTCTGTAGTAGAAAGAGTTCAGAATAGGACCCCTCTTTGCAACCCACTCCTCTCTGTCTGTGAAAAACAAGAAGGATGGTCAGAATCGAGAGGCGAGAGGGGTGATGAGTGGCTGGCCGCGACTCCAATTGCACTGGAAATAACGTTGCACACCACAACACTTGAGTCAAAAACACTATGGGGCTGCCTCAAGACAGCCCATGGGTACAACATGAGGGAAAAATAATAGATATAGACCATGATTTTGAGTTGTAATTCATCTAATACACATGTGGAGGTGGCTTGAGTCCAGCTCCACCAATTCTCACTCAAATCTCATGAAAACAATGGGGCTGCCTAGCCCTCATTCAAGCGATTCAGGGACAATAAATTTCATATGAATTGAAGCTGTTTTGAGGGAGATATTCATCCCGCATGTTTGAGGGGGTTTCTGCACCGATTTGGGTGGAATTCAAGCTCCACCAAGTGCGCTGAAAACGGCAATAAATGTCAAGGTATCATTGAGCACGGCATATCACCCTCAAACAGATGGAGAAACAGAACGAGTTAACCAAGAACTAGAACAATACCTACGAATATTTTGCAACCACCAAGCGGACAATTGGGCAGAGCTAATTCCCTTTATGGAGTTTGCACATAATGCCAGACAACACAGTGCTACAAACAAACCCCCTTTCGAGGTCTGGTATGGCTTTAACCCAACATTTGCTCCGCCCCTTGCTTTTGCATCAAAGTTCCCTTCAATCCAAGAAAGACTAACAAGACTAGACCAACTCAGAGAAGAAGTAGCTGCCTCCCTAAACTGAGCAGCTGAGATCATGAAGCAATCAGGACCCCAAACCTCCACATTTCGTTTTAATGAAGGGGATCAAGTATGGTTGGAAGCCACAAATCTATGAACCACTCACCCAAAAGCAAAACTAGCCCCTCGACACTATGGACCATTCAAAGTCATCACTGCCTATCCAGTAAATGTTTGCCTCGAGCTACCAAAGTCCTGGAAGATACACCTGGTCTTTCACCATTCCCTGATTAAACCTTACAAAGAAACCACTGCCCACGGTCCTAACTTCTCAAACCCGCCACCAATACTAGTTGAAGGAGAAGAACAATATGAAGTAGAACAGATCTTAAACTCTCGGCTCTCCCCAAACCGCAAAGGGATCCAATACCTAGTTAAATGGAAAGGTTACACCGCTGCAGAAAACACTTGGGAACCAGCATCTAACCTATCAAAAGTGCAATTACTTGTTAAAGACTTCCATCGGAAATATCCGAAGGCGCTTAAAACGATTCCCACCAGGAGTGACCCCTAAACCAACAACTCTCATCATGACCTCTGTCGATGACTATCTTTATCCTGGTTACCAACAAACTTTTCAGAGAACCCCTGCGATCACATGCACTCAATCGACTACAGCTATCCCCAAAGCAATCCATAGAACAAGAAAGAATTCCCCACAGACGAACAGACTTCGACTTCTCATATGCAAACTACTCCACCTTCCAAAGAAACAAGTTCCTACCATTGCAGGAGCAACAAGTCTATAAAGAGGGGATGAATGTTACGAACCAAGGCCAGGTCCTGGCCGTAGATTGTCCTATTTCACTCAAGAGAGACCTCTCTCACTTTGCATTGCCGACTCCCTTCCATTTTCTGGGCTATCCCTCCTGCGGTACAAGATATTGCTATTGCAAAGGCACTATAACACGACCAGGCACCCGTTTCCTAATCGGGTAATCATCGCGTGGCAGCCACATGGCCACCCAGCCACCAAGGACCCGAAACAGTGGCACAAACTCTTAGAAACTATTGCATAAATCATCTGACATCATCAAGGCTCCAATGACATCATGGCTGACTGAGCGACTCCACAGTGACCTCATAGGCTCACTAAGCGCTCCACAGTGACATCATAATGATGTCATCGCTCCACAATGATCAGTAATGCGCTCAGTAAGCCTGAAACTTGACACAAGCAAGTTTATGCCTCTGTAGTCCTATTGGATGGTACCAAAGAGTCTAGAATAGTCCCAGTTCTTTGTAATTGACCCTGTACACTGTATATAAGCCCCAATGAAGCATGGCAGTCATCAGACTGTCCATTTGTGATACTCTCATACTCCTGGGTACTCCCCTGCGACCACTCAGTTTAAAGACTTCCCTCGCCTCCAAGGTACTCTTCAACGACCGCCTTGTCTAAAGCCCCTTCGCTGCACTGGCCTCCAGTCTTCGCCTCTGCCTCTTGCAACACTTACCAGTCCCCATCTGGTACCTCCTTGTCATTTGGCTCGTCCTCCTGTTCAACGCCGCCTTCGCCGCGTATCACCTGTTCCGACCCTTGCCCACCTGCTCCTGAGTCCTTAGTGATCAGCAGTACGTGTCTTGACACCTACTATCGACTGGACCAAAGGAACCCTTGAGGATACTGTTGTAGCCTCCACCTGGGACGCCGACAAATGGATCAAACGACTTCCTATACCCCCACACTTTGATCCTACTCCAATCAGAGTAGCAAAAATTAGCACTTCTACCCAACTAGCTGCGCAAGCAGCTGATCAAGACAAGAAGGACTGGAAGGACCTAGTTCCTCCCGACTATCATCGCTTCGAAAGGCTCTTTTCAGAAGAAGCCTCTCATCACTTTCCTACTTCCAAACCTTGGGATCATGCCATAGATCTAATCCCTGATGCTCCGTCTACACTCAATTGCAAGATCTACCCCCTTGCACCAGTGGAACAACAGGCCCAAGATGAATTCCTAAAGGAACATTTGGAAAAAGGATATATACGTCCTTCAAAGTCACCATATGCCTCTCCTTGCTTCTTTGTAGGCAAGAAGGATGGTAAACGACGCTACGTCCAAGACTATAGATGTCTTAATGCAATCACTGTTGAAAACAAAACCCCCCTTCCTGTTAAGATCTTACAGATCTTAGTACCGACTCTTTAGTGAAAGAGTTGCTTGATATAGTTCAAGCACTAGACTTCGAACCCTTTGATATTATCTCAGGAAGATTGAATGTAGAAAAGAGAGGGACCTCTTTCAATAGAGTCTGCACTACAATTTTGTTTTAGATCAGTTGACAAGATGGTTGTCTTGTTAAGAGAGTAAGTCGAGCGTAAGGCTCGACTTCTTGGTACTACAGACTATTTATACGATATCTCGATAACTACTGATCCGATTCGTATGAAACTCGGGGTACACATAGCTGAGAACCAGTAGTATCCAGATACAGAGAGCACAATTCAAGAATGTTAGAAATGACTCACGCATGAGTCATTCTTTCCTAGTATCAGTCATGAATCGGTAAGCAATCACTCAGCAATCAGTAAGCAGTTAGTAAGCAACCAGTAAGCAATCAGTAAGGAATCAGTCAGCGACCATGATCAAGATCAGTAAGCAGACATATGAGTAATCACAGATGAGTCAGCAAAACGGACGACAGTCGGAGAACAAGAGAATCTTAACACTTCCTCTCATTCCCGAAATCATCACTTGCTTAGGAAGTAAACAATACTTCACTAAATTCGATGTATGATGGGGTTATAACAACATACACATAAAAGACGGCAATCAATGGAAGGCAGCATTCAAAACAAATAAGGGTTTATTTGAACCTATGGTGATGACCTTTGGTCTCACTAACGCCCCTGCCACCTTCCAATCTATGGTCAATGATATCTTTAGAGAAGAACTCAATCACCATGATATGGAGTTCCACATCTACATGGACGACAGCATCATCGCCACACAAGCATCTAAAGGATGGGAGTATCACAAAGACCTCGTTACTTGCATCTTTAAGAAGCTTCAAAATAATGACCTCTTTCTTAAACCCGAGAAATGTCAATTTCACAAAGAAGAAATTGACTATCTTGGTGTCATTATTGGCAAAGGAATGATCAAGATGGACCCAATCAAAGTCAAGGGAATTCGTGATTGGAAAGCCCCTACCAATCTACATGAGCTACGCTCTTTCCTTGGATTTGGGAACTACTATCGCAATTTCATTCCAAAATACTCGGATATCGTTCAACCCCTAGTCTGGCTCACTAAGAAGAACAAACCTTGGGTCTGGGATAATTACACAGAATCTTCATTCAATATCCTCAAAAATATCTTCACCCATTACCCTGTTCTTCATAACCCAGATTTCAACAAACCTTTCATTGTGGATGCCGACGCCTCTTCTTTCGCTCTGGGAGCCACTATATCTCAGCAATTTGAAGATGGTATCCATCCTCTGGTATATTTTTCAAGATCCCTATTACCAGCAGAAAGGAACTACGATATCCATGACAGAGAACTACTCCCTATAGTATCTGTCCTTAAAGAATACCGACACTGGCTACTTGGGGCACGTCATGAAGTAACTATTCGTACAGATCATGCCAATTTGGCCTACTTCCGCAAACCCCAGGACCTTTCACCACGTCAAGCAAGGTGGATGGCCCTCCTCCAGGAATACAACTTTAAGTTAATGACTATCCCTGGAAAATCTAACACTGTTGCCGATATTCTATCATGACGACCTGATCACAAAGGAGAAAACATTCATAACAAAGCTATCACACTCCTACCTGATCATTTCTTCAATGAGCACTTGCAAATGGCAAATGTCCCTGAAGCTCATGCTCCTACCCTTAACCGTACCTTTGGTGATAACCAGGAAGCCTTTGCACGCAAAGCTTACTCACACAAGTCACTCCCCTTATGCACTTACCTGCCTGATGACCCCGTTTTACGATGGGAAGTCTTGAAGGAAGTCCATGATTCCCCAGTGGGAGGACACCCTGGCATCGCTAACACCTGGGATCTTATAAGAAGGAAATACGAAGGACCTAGAATCTGTCTATTTGTAGAAGAATACATCAAGGGATGTGCTAAGTGTCAAGAATCTAAAGCCATCACCACCCTGAAACATGTGCCACTCCAACCATTTGATACAAATGTGTCAGCTGGCCCCTTCCAATATGTTTCAATGGACCTTATCATGGATCTTCCAAAGTCCGGATCATACGATTCCATTCTTACCATTGTCGATCAAGGCTGCTCAAAGGCCGCAAAGTTTATCCCCTGCAATAAAACCATAGATGGTGTGGGCGTCGCCATCAAATACCTGGCTAATCTATTTCCATGGTTCGGAATTCCCAAGAGAATCATCTCTGACAGGGACCCTCGTTTCAAAGGAAACTTCGCCAGGGCCATCTGTAAAGCCACAGGGATCAAACAAAATTTGAGCACCGCCTTTCACCCATGCACGGACGGACAAACTGAGCAGATGAACCTCTGGATTGAGACTTATCTAAGGGAATTCGTAAATGAACGGCAAAACGATTGGCACACACTACTTCCTATTGCTGAGTTTGCTCACAATACTTGGCGACATGAAGGCACCAGGCACACACCACACGAACTTCTTTTTGGTTTCAATCCAACTGCCAAATGGACAACAATGGATATATCAGTTCCTGAGGCTGAAACATGTCTCAAAATCATGGAACAGGTACGATCCAGGGCGCAGGAGGAACTTCTGAAACGTATCAAACCATCAGAAGAACCAAGAAAGCTCGAAGAAGGACAACTCGTGTGGCTGGATGGACGTAATCTGGTGGTCAAGGCCCCGTCAAAGAAGCTTGCCCCCTGGCGTTATGGACCATTTGAGGTGATACAACAAATCACACCAGTGGCATATCGCATCAAATTGCCCCCATCAATGAAAATCCACAATGTGTTTCATGTGGATCTTCTCATGCCATTCACTGAAACAGGGGCATACGGCAAAGCTTTTTCCCGACCACCACCTGACATTGTACAAGGAGAAGAAGAATATGAAATTGCTGCTATCATCGGAGACAGGAAGTACCGAGGCAGGACACAATACCTTGTTCATTGGGAAGGATACCCGGTTTCGGAGCGCTCATGGGTCAATTCTGCTGACCTTCACGCTCCAGCTCTACTCAAAGAATACTTGAACTCAAAGACAAATTCCCCTGCGGGTGGACGAGCTCATGTATAAAAACCCTCCTCCAGAACTCAAGACGGCAGAGCATCTTCTACAACTTGCTTGCCATCTCATCCATTCCACTTACCAAACTACTTCTTCACCTTCTCCACCTTCTTCACCTTCAAACTCTACCTCTTCTCATATCTGCCAATGTCTCAATCCCCAGTTTATATTCCATCCTCGCCCATCCCAACCTACTCATCCCCTGCCTACTGTCCCTCGTCCCCAGTCCCCACTTGTGCCTCCCCCGTTCTTGCCTACCCTTCCCCCACTCTTTCCTATGCCGACGTCGACGCCATCGCCTCCCCCACTCCCCAACTGGCAAGAAGGACTCTACCCTTCAACAACCCTCCTGCCTACGAGTGCGATGAGGACGACGACGACGCTGTCGCCTGAGTCTGTCTATCCCTCCTTTCACCTTCCATCTCCCTCACCTCAACCCTTCTGGGATCCGAGTCCAACGCCCTGGGACTTGACCTTTTCCCAGGACGCACTCCATCCCCATTCTCCCTTGCCAAACAATTTGAGGCCACCAAATTCTTTGACGCCCCTCACCTTCCACAACCCAGCCCTGACTGGATCCCCTCCTCTGACCACCCCCTCATTGACTTCGCAGTCCCTGAGTACCCCGGAGGGACTATGTACAGGGCCAATTGGTTCCTCATCGAGCTGGAGGCCCGACCAGAACCCCTCATCCATGCTACCCTTGGCAAGGGAGCCCCCATCTTCTCCCATGTATTCACACCCATCGCCGCTGCCTGGCCCATCCCTGTACCAAACGAGGAGCAGTGGGACATGCTCCTCGCTAACCAGCCTTACACAGACTTCGTCACCAGGGCCATCGAGGACGACAACGACCCCTCCCTTACAGCAGGGGTCAAGTCTTACAGGTTCAGAACGTCGGAAATACTTAAGAGGAGACAAACCATACGCCTCCTCTTCGCACAAATCCTCGAGCACCAAGGCCACCTCAAGGAGGTCAAACAAACCCTTGCCACCGCCAATTCTCTCAATAGGGTTACCCTTAACCTCTGATGGCAAGACCGCTCCAAGGAAGAAGAAGGTGATAGTCGCTTACAGGAACTTATGCGACTCGATTCGTCTTCCTCCGCCGACTCCTTCCGACCTACTAACTCGTCCTTCACCTCCGATGAGTCAAGGCCTCCCAGACCTACCTTCATCTCCACCTGTCACCCCAGAAAAACCTGCTTTCATTGTGGTGAACTGGGGCACATACGACCAGTCTGTCCCCACAGACCAGATCGTGCAACAAAAAGGGTACTGTCAAGACACGTACTGCTGATCCGTGCGGACTCAGGAGCAGGTGGGCAAAGGTTGGAACAGATGGTACGCGGCGTAGGCGGCGTTGAACAAGAGGACGAGCCAAATGACTAAGATGTACCAGATGGGGACTGGTCCGTGTAACTGGAGGCAGAGGCGAAGGTTAGAAGCCAGTGCAGTGAGGGGCTTTAAACAAGGCGGTCGTAGAAGAGTACCTTGGAAGCGAGAGGAGTCTTTAAACTGAGCGGTCGCAGGGGAGTACCTGTTACGAACCAAGGCCAAATCCTGGTCAAGGATTGTCCTATTTTACTCAAGAAAGACCTCTCTCACTTTGCATTGCTGACTCCCTTCCATCTTCTGGGCTATCCCTCCTGCGGTACAAGATATTGCTATTGCAAAGGCACTCTAACACGACCAGGCACCGGTTTCCTAATCGGGTAATCATCGCGTGGCAGCCACATGGCCACCCAGCCACCATGGACCCGAAACAGCGGCACAAACTCTTAGAAACTGTTGCATAAATCATCTGACGTCATCAAGGCTCCAATGACATCATGGCTGACTGAGCGACTCCACAGTGACCTCATAGGCTCACTAAGCGCCCCACAGTGACATCATAAATGATGTCATCGCTCCACAATGATCAGTAATGCGCTCAGTAAGCCTGAAACTTGACACAAGCAAGTTTATGCCTCTGTAGTCCTATTGGATGGTACCAAAGAGTCTAGAATAGTCCCAGTGCTTTGTAATCGACCCTGTACACTGTATATAAGCCCCAATGAAACATGGCAGTCGTCAGACTGTCCATTTGTGATACTCTCATACTCCTGGGTACTCCCCTGCGACCGCTCAGTTTAAAGACTTCCCTCGCCTCCAAGGTACTCTTCAACGACCGCCTTGTCTAAAGCCCTTCGCTGCACTGGCCTCCAGTCTTCGCCTCTGCCTCTTGCAACACTTACCAGTCCCCATCTGGTACCTCCTCGTCGTTTGGCTCGTCCTCTTGTTCAACGCCGCCTTCGCCGCGTACCATTTGTTCCGACCCTTGCCCACCTGCTCCTGAGTCCTTAGTGATCAGCAGTACGTGTCTTGACAGTACCCAGGAAGATGAGAGTATCACAAATGGACAGTCTGACGACTGCCATGTTTCATTGGGGCTTATATACAGTGTACAGGGTCGATTACAAAGCACTGGGACTATTCTAGACTCTTTGGTACCATCCAATAGGACTACAGAGGCATAAACTTGCTTGTGTCAAGTTTCAGGCTTACTGAGCGCATTACTGATCATTGTGGAGCGATGACATCATTTATGATGTCACTGTGGGGTGCTTAGTGAGCCTATGAGGTCACTGTGGAGTCGCTCAGTCAGCCATGATGTCATTGGAGCCTTGATGACGTCAGATGATTTATGCAACAGTTTCTAAGAGTTTGTGCCGCTGTTTCGGGTCCATGGTGGCTGGGTGGCCATGTGGCTGCCACGCGATGATTACCCAATTAGGAAACCGGTGCCTGGTCGTGTTAGAGTGCCTTTGCAAATAGCAATATCTTGTACCGCAGGAGGGATAGCCCAGAAAATGGAAGGGAGTCGGCAATGCAAAGTGAGAGAGGTCTTTCTTGAGTAAAATAGGACAATCCTTGACCAGGATTTGGCCTTGGTTCGTAACATTCATCCCCTCTTTATAGACCTGTTGCTCCTGCAACAGTAGGAATTTGTTTCTTTGGAAGGTGGAGTAGTTTGCATATAAAAAGTCGAAGTTTGTTCGTTCGTGGGGAATTCTCCCTTGTTCTATGGATTGCTTTGGGGATGGCTGTGGTCGATTGAGTGCATGTGATCGCAGGAGTTCTCTGAAAAGTTTGTCGGTAACAAGGATAAAGGTAATCATTGACAGAGGTCATGGTGAGAGTTTGTTGGTTTAGGGGTTACTCCTGGTGGGAATTGTTCTAAGCGCCTTCGGATATTTCCGATGGAAGTCTTTAACAAGTGATTGCGCTTTTAATAGGTTAGATGCTGGTTCCCAAGTATTTTCTGCGACCGTATACCCTTTCCATTTAACTAGGTATTGGATTCCTTTGCGGTTTGGGGAGAGTCGAGAGTTTAGGATCTGCTCTACTTCATATTGTTCTTCACCTTCGACTAATATTGGTGGCGGGTTTGAAAAGTTAGGACCGTGGGCAATGGTTTCTTTGTAAGGTTTAATCAGGGAGTGGTGAAAAACCGGGTGTATCTTCCAAGACTTTGGTAGTTCGAGGCGAACGTTTACTGGATAGGCAGTGATGACTTTGAATGGTCCATAGCGTCGAGGGGCTAGTTTTGCTTTTGGGTGAGTCGTACGTAGATTTGTGGCTTCCAGCCATACTTGATCCCCTTCTTTAAAACGAAAGGTGGAGGTTTGAGGTCCTGATTGCTTCATGATTTCTGTTGCTCGGTTCAGGGAGGCAGCTACTTCTTCTCTGAGTTGGTTTAGTTTTGATAGTCTTTGTAACGGCGTCGCGGCCGTTAGAGCGTCAGCTCAAGGTTCAGTGGGGCCAAGTCCCTGTGACTTGGTTCAAGGGTTCAATGGGGGCCGGCTCAAGGAGACCGGTTCAATGGTTTAGCGTCTCAAGGCTGAGTCAGACAATGACTCAGTCCGCAGACAGAGTCGATCTCCTGGTTTCACAGAAGAGGAAGACGATGAGAGAGAGGTAGAGGAGGAAGAGGAACACGAGGGTTCCTTGAGGTGTGCTCAGGTCAAGCAAGGTGTAGGCCAGCACAAGCGAAGTTGTGATTGAGAGAGTGTACAAGGCAAGGGATGCGACAGGAAATGGGACAAAGCTAAGCTTGGGGCATTCCCCAGCTTCTACAGGCGCTTAAATACTGTATGTGGTGAGGCTGTACAGTACTATAAGCAGAACAATAGGTAAGGGTAGACCAATAGCGAAAGTAACTCGACAATAGGTGAAACACAATAAGCGAAACACAATAAGTGAAACACAATAGGTGAAACAATAGGGGATCACCATCAAGGGATGAAACAGTAACCACGGAGACCAGGATAATAAAGAAGAACAATAATGGACAAACCGACAAAGGGTAGTTTACAACATCATGCCCCCCTCATGCTTAGTTCTCCGAACTAATCGGTCTCAGGGACCCGACTCACGGAGTTCATCGCCCTCGACCTCTGGCCACGTGCTCTGGGGTCCCATAGCTCTAGGGCAGAAGCCCCTGTAGCTCCGGTGGGTCCTCCTGAGGATGCAATCCACTTGTCCGCTGCAATTAGTATGAGGTCTGTTACAGTCCTTGTTCCAGTGCCCCCTGGTGTTGCAGTGTTTGCAGATGTGCTGCCGTTTCTGAAGTTGGTGACGCTGTGCTTTAGTCATTCGTGCGGGGGTGAGAGGGGTGTTGGGAGTACTGGCGTCATCAGAGAACATTTGAGGGAAGTGGGAGGGTGACCCCATGGGGGCGTCGTTTTGGGACTGGTCGACAACACGGGGAGGGAGGTACTGGAGTGGAGGGGTCAGGGAGAGAGGGGGGTGAATGGATGGTGAAGGGGAGGTGGATGGTTCCTTTGAGTCCTCAATCTTGTCGTAACTCCCTGCCAGTGAGTAATATGGTCCAGTGTCACGGGTGAGACCCCCATCAGTCATCAAGTTATCGAGTTGATGGCGAACTCGGACGGAAGTGTTGTTGGCCCGAAGGCGACTGCGGATGGTGGCGACTTCTTTAGTGTGGGACTGGATTTCATGGAGTCGATCAGCGAGTTGCCCTTGAAGGACACTTAGAGCCCCTTGGATAGAGGCGCGCTTGCCCTCCAAAACTTTCAACTTGAAAGAGCTGGTACGGAGGCGGTAGACATCGGCAAGAGCACCGGGGTCATGGAGGTTTTCGAGGGCTTGGGCAGCATCAAAATGGAAGGGGTGGTCCTCAATGAGGAGGCGGAGGTCAGAGGCAGAGACAGAGGGATGAGGGGCAGAGACAACGGGCCGGGCGATGAGCTTTTCTCCATAAGTGGGTTCTCCTCGACCCATAGTCCCTAGAAGCATGGGTTCGTCGTTATATAAGGCGACACGTAAGTAAGGTAATAGGCGTTTTCGCCCATTAACGTGAATGTAAAAAGGGGGAACATGCGTGTAAGGTTCGTAAACAAACCACGGGGGGCCAGGGTGAGTGGGGTCTACTTCGGTCGGGGTTGGCGAGGGTGTTCCTTCTCGGATGGCGAGTGGGTTGAGGGTAGCCGCAAGGTCTTGGACCTCGGTCTCGTCTGGGACGATGAAAGGTTCGTTGGTCGATGATGTGTTGAATGACTTCGGGTGAGAGGGGTTCCTGCTTTGATGGTGGGGGAAGGGGTAAGGATAGGGAGAGGGGATGAACTAGAGACGGGGGAGGACATTGGGGTGTTGTATGTAGAGGTAGCGTGTTCGTGGTGCCAGGCTGACCACTCGGAAGGAGTGGGGGTATTTATGTAGGCTGATCGTGTGATGTGGTTCCACACTAAATCTGTAAGTACTGCTCTTCGTACGGGTAAATGAAACTCAGAGAAACGGGGGTCTGTCATAAGTAATTGAAAACCGCGGAAGTCGCCAGGAGAAAGGATTCCGGAAAAGAGTTGTTCTCTGGCGGCTAAATTGAAAATTGTATATCCACGGTCGGGGATAGCGGGGTCGTTAACGGAATAAGAAGGGGGGTTACGTGAGTTAATTCGGGGGAGTAGTGTACGTTGTTGTATCGTAAGTGTTTGGAATTGATGTTCTAGATCGTCCAGACTTTCGTCTGAGTGATGGGATTCTGCGGGGTCAGAGTTAGTGGTGGTCATGGTACGGAGTTTGGTGGGTTGTTGTTGGAGGTGAAACATGGTGATGGCATCCTGAGCGTTTTTAAGGTTTGAGAGAGGTTCCCAGGTATCTTCTGCTGCGGAATACCCTTTCCACCGGACCCTGTATTGGAGGCGGTTTCTATGGAGACGTTGAGCGGTAATTTTCTCGACTTCATATTCTCCCGAGATAAGGTCAGGTGGTGGCTCAGGGAAGTTTGGTCCATGTTCGGCTGTTTCTGTGACTGGAGATAAGAGGGAGGCATGAAACACGTTGTGGATGTTCCATTGGGGTGGTAATTGGAGTTGATAAACGATGTGGGAGATTCGTTTGGTAATGATAAAAGGGCCGAATCGTTTGGGGCGGAACTTATGAAACTGATGGGGGTTTTTAAGTTAGTGCCTTCCAACCAAACCTTCTGTCCTTCTTCGAAACCCTTGAATTTGGTTTCCTTGATCCAATTATTCTGTGCCCTTTTCATTGCCTCTTGTGCAGATTCCCTCATGTCTTTTAATGCTTGGAGTCGTTCTTGGATTCCAGGGAACTTGGATTTGAGCTGGGTGCCGAGTCCTTGAGGGTTAAACCCAATGAGGAGTTCATAGGGGGTTTTTTTGGTGGTAGTAGACTTGTGGGCGTTAAAATGGTATTGGGCTATGGGGAGCCAGTGCGCCCATTCTTCCTGTTTCTCTCCTGTGTAGATGCGCAGATACATTTCCAGGGTTTGGTTTGTTCTTTCTGATTGTCCATCAGTTTGAGGGTGGTAGGCAGTGCTTAAGTTTTGATTGATCCCGAGGATTCGGGAAACTTCTTTGAACAGGTCGGAGGTAAAGCGAGGGTCTCGATCGGAAACGATCTTGGAGGGGACCCCAGTCCAAGGGAAGGCATGTCAGTAAAAACAATTTAGCCATTGCTAGGGTCCCCATGTCTTTACGACATGGTATGAATATTGCCGCTTTGGTAGAGTCGTGGTCGGTGATGGTCATGATAGTGTTACATTCTTCTGACAATGGGAGATCGACGATCCAGTCGATTGCTAAGGTTTGGAATGGTTTTTGGAACTCAGGGGGAATCGGATAAATTGGGGGACGAGTTGGATGTGTGGAAGTCTTGTTGGCTTGACAAGTTGCGCAGCCTCGGATGTAGTCCCTGATAAAGTAAGCCATTTTTGGCCACCAGAAGGATTCTTGAATTGAATACAGGGTTCGGGCGTTTCCTGTGTGCCCGCCGAGGATACTGTCATGGTAGGTATGTAGAATTTTTCGTAGGAGGGGTTCTTGATACGGCACTACCAATTTTCCATCTTTGAATAGTGCATCTTCTTCTTCTTGAAGACCGTGTTTGACCTTCCACATGAGGAGATCTGACTTTCTTTTCCTTTGTTCGGTTAGTACTTGTTCATAAAGGTCCTCAGTGTGGAGCGTGCGAATGAAAAGTTTATCAGGGAGTGCTGTGGTGTTCTGGTTGTCTCCCGACCCATCATTGTGGTCAGGTCGTCGAGAGAGGGCGTCCGCACGATTGGAGACTCCGGGTTTGTGGTGGATTTCGAAGTGATAATCCGCGAGTGTTGAGATGTACCCAGCAATCCTTCGGTTGATTTTGTGGGGGAGTCGGTAGTGAGCCAAGTTAGCATGGTCCGTGAAAATTTTGATGGGGTGTTTAGTTCCAACTAATAGGTATCTCCAGTGTTGGAGTGCAAGGATCAGAGCTAGGAACTCCCTATCCCAGACTGGGTAGTTCCTTTCTGCTTCGTTGAACGCGTGTGACATATTCCCGATCATTTTTCTTTTTCCTCTTTGATCCTTTTGAAAGAGGACAGCTCCGGTGGCAAACTGTGAGGCATCGGTTTCTAATTCGTATGGGAGGTCGGGGTTGGCAGTATAAAGTTCAGGGTCGTCGCAGACCGCTGCTATCAGGGTTTCTAGGGCTGTGACTGCTTCTGGTGTCCAGAGAAAGGGGGTTCCTTTCTTGATTGTAGAAAAAATGGGGCGAGCTATTTTCGCGAAGTCTCGGATGAATGGTCGTTGATAATTGAGGGCGCCCATGATTTGTTGTACCTGTTTCAGATTGTTGGGGGGTCTTGGCCAGTTTTTGAGGCCGTCCATTTTGACTGGGTCAATTTTGAGGGTTCCTTGATTGATCCGAAAACCCAGGAAATCAATTTCGTGTCGTTCAAAGGCACATTTTGACGCCTTTAGGAAATAGGAATCTCTTTCAAGCAGGTCAAGGAATTCGTGTGTGATTTGTTGGTGAAGGAGCTCTTCTCCCGCCCCTGTGGCTATTGCTACGTCGTCTAGATAGTTGCAGGTATTCTCTGGGTATTTTAAAAGCCAAGGTCGGAGGGTATGGTTCATTGCTCGTTGGAAGGCAGCTGGGGCATTGGTAAAGCCGAAGCCCATTACCATGGGGATGAAGGTACCAAATTGAGTTTTAAAGGCGCCTTTGTGTCGGTCTTCAGGGATGGATCAGAATGTTATTGTAGCCAGCTCGGACGTCGAATTTGCTGAAGGTGGTTTTGCCCCTTAGTCGGTGTAGTTGTTCTTCCATGTTAGGTAAGGCATGGTAATCGGGAACTGTGGCGTTATTGAGTTTTCGGTAATCAACTACCATCCGTGGAGCGGTGCCATCCTTTTTTTGGACAAAGAAGACAGGGGATACAAAGTCTGAGACGCCATCTTTGATGAAACCTTTGGCTAGGTCTTCTTGTATTTGTCTTGACAATTCTTGTTTCTCATTCTGGGGGAGTGGGTAAGTTCGGCAATCAAGGAATTTGGGGGCGTCGGGTTTTAGGGTAATTCTGAAGTCGAGTTCTCCTCGACTGGGTGGGAGTCGTTTGGCTGCTTCTTCTGAGAAACCT